>VZTU01006463.1:0-154647 GCA_013400835.1 Zapornia atra
CCCCGCCTCCCATTGGCTTCGCCGGCTCGGCCCCGGGGGAACGCAAACTCTCCATTGGCTACTCCTGCTGTCGCGCAACCAAAACACCGGGCCCCGCCCCGCGGCGTGCCTGCCGCCTCGCTCTTCCCCCTCCTTCGCCCACCGCAGCGAGGGTCGCGGGAGGCGATCTCCGGGTGTCGCGCCCCTCTCCCCTTCCTCCCGGGGCCAGGCTTTGAGTTTGGGAACAGAAGCGAGCCACAAGTGCGGCGGAGGGACGGAGGGGTGGCAGAGCACCGGGGCCCGGGAAGGGTCCTTCGCGGCAACGAGCCGGTGAGCTCGGGCTGCCGGCCCGGTCCCTCAGCCGGATCGGACCCTCAACCGCCGCCGTGCTCAGCCAAAGACCAGCGCCGAGACAGAGCCGCACGGGGTCAGAGCGGTGGCACGGTCCCTTCCCCGCACGGCCCCTCGTACCCGCTTTCAAGACCCTGGACAACGCCGCCCGGCCTTTCGGCTTCGGGCCCTGTGCCGCCCCTGCCCCGCTGCCTTTACCCCCAACCTCCGCTGCCGCGCACGGGCCCGCGCCCGCCCGCCCTGGGGCTTCAGCGCTCCCCGGCTCCTTCTCTCGGGAGACCCAGGGGTGATAAGCAGCGGAGTGACCGGGCCTCTGGGCCGTCCTACTGGGCTCTGCATTGCCTCAGCGAAAGCCCACCTGAGGCCCTCTAGCTTCCTTCCCATCCTGCAGTGCCTGTTGGTCTTACCTGTAGCTTCAAACCAGAGATAACCTAGTGTGAAAAAACACATGGCAATGGAGTCCTCGGAATCGCCCTGCGCGCTGTCTCCTGCATACCACTCTTAAAATGTAATTGGTCAGGAACAGCGGTGCTTTCCCTCTGCCTTGTACAGCCCTGAACATGTTTAGTTTGCCTGCCAAATAAGCTGTGGCTTGGTATCTGCACTTCCTCCACCTCCTCCACGTGTTCTGGTAAGCAAACCAAAGTCTGGTTTGGGAATTTGAATTTCCCTATTTCTACTCTGCAGGCCAGTTCTGCAAGGGGCCATATCTGCCATCACAGGGCCCGCTTCTACGTAGAGGTTGCAAAACAGAAGATGTTATCAGTAACTGATGTGGCTGCTCCCATCTGCTACCCCAAATTATGAGGCCCATAACATCACTGGAATAAAGTCTACTCCTACATAACCCTACAGAAGCAACACAGGAGTTTTTTTCCAGTCTCCTCGCTTGCTTTCCCCTCCACCTGCACCCACCTCCCGTGGGTACGTAACTTTCCGGTAGTACCAGTTTGCTCAGCTCTGGTGAACAGGCTGCATGCTGACATTTACAGGTATTCCGCTGCCTTATAAACTTCTCCTCAGTGCCCACCCTTTGCTGGAAACCAAGTGGAAGTCTGTAGTGGAAAGGAACTGCCACGTGTATGCAAAAGATCCACAACACCCAGGGCAGGCCAAATTTTAGGTTATTGTGTTTAACTGTTCCTTTAATAAACATCTTAAATCATGAAATACAGTCCAAAATCATAAATTTAAGCATAGGATCATGTGGGCTTATTAGAGCAAACTTGAAGGTCTCAGCATTTACACTAAAAGCACTGGCAAAGATTACATGCATTAGTATTTGGATGATTTCTTGAGTGTTATTGTTTCAATTAAAACGGTATTTTTGAATGTTATCATTTCTACCCAAAACCTCTAGTCCAGTTAGGCAGCAGCAGGCTGTCTCTGTACTGAAGCAAGACCACAGGAACAATATTATTATCATCTTGACAAGGAACCTTAGGAAAAAAAAACTGTTGCAAGTGAAAGGAACGGTGTATTTTCCCACTTGGAATCATGTTACAGACAGTGTCCTTCCTGGAAGGTTCGTTCCTATAAAAACTAGCCCAGGCAATGCCCGTGGAAAGACAGGGAGCCAGGGGAGGTGGGAGTGTGCACAGAGTATGTAGCGTAGGGCAGGCAGTACTCGTCTTTGATCTCTGTGCTGGCCAAGTTCTCATTACCGGAGTGCCCTGGCTGCTCATTTCAATTAGTCCCTTTCACTCTGAGGACCAGCAGCCTTTCTGGAGTTCAGACTCTCTGCAGCAATTGCTGAATCTCCTCTCCTTGCTGTCATCCATGATGGACACTGCGCTGCGTTTCTTGCTCAGATGGAAGACTGGATGACCAGGACAGTTTTCTCCAGACTCTCTCAGGATCTTCTTTAGCCAGAGTCTTCTCTCCCCGGTCCTTCCTGATGCGTCTGCTTTTTCCCCATCTTCTCAGCTAACCCTCACCCCCTCACCCATCGCCCTACACATTGTTTGTTGCCCTACCGCTGAGACTAGAAAGTGCCTCTCCGCGCCCTGTCACTAACATCCCTCACCCGACCGGTACGCGTTAACGCCGAGCCACGCAGCGCCCGGCCGGGGCCGAGCGGAACCTGAGCAGCCGCCGGCGTACTGCCAGAGCGCTGCCGGGCCTCGCTGCCGAGCTGTCCCCGGGGCACGGCGCAGGGCGGCTTTGCTGGGCACCCCGCGGCACGGCACTGCACGGCGCGGCTCACGGGTGCAGGCGCGGGAAGGTGGGCGGCAGCGGGAGAGGCCCCGCGGGGACGGCTCCCTGCCGGACCCGCCGCTAGGGGTCCTCTGCCGGCTGCGCGGCGCCGGGCTGCGGGCAAGGGCTGCGCGCTCAGGCCGCTCTGCGAAGCGGGGCTCCGTAACGGCCAGCCCGCCTCGGCCCCGGCGGGTTCTCCGCCGCCTGTACCGTCCGCGGAGAGAAACCGTTCTTCTATAAGCTTGGCTACGCCCCACGTGCGAGCCTCGGAAGCCGGCGGTGTGCTATGCTAATAGGTAACAGAGCGGCAGTGCTTTGTGTGCCAAGAACAGCGCTTGCATTTACTTACTGGCCCTTCTTTTCAAGGCTCCTTTTATGAAGCGCTTTGGATGCAAATCGGCTTTCTCCAGGAATATTTCGGTGTTTCACCCACTATCCTAAAGAGCATCACGCTTAAAACCAACCTGACTGAAGTTACCTGTACGCCCTGGCATTTCCTTACCCTCAGAAGAAAACGCCAGGCAGTCCCTGTCAGACCGCACGGTTCATTCCGTCCCGCACGCAGGGTGAAATTGCCCCATGGAGAACTGCGCCCGCAGCCTCTGCGAGAGGGCCTCGTCCCGACGTGAGAAACACTGGGGCGCTCTGCTGCATGGTGCCTCTGAGGCTGATGTTCTCCAGGAAAGAGCAGACTGGCTATGGCACTGCCTGTGAATGACGAACTGTTTCTCAGCTGACAGAATGTACTTGGTAACGGAACTGTGATACCTTAACAGGTCTAAACACTTACAGCCAACGAGCTAGATGTTGTTCAGGTTGCATTCCCAAAATTATACATTACCTGCATCTTGACAAGATCCAGAACACTGATACGCATTCGGGTTTTGGGGCAAGGAGAGTCTGGAGGCTTGCTGTGATCACTGCTTTTTTTTTTCTTTCTTTCTTTTCCTCCTCTCTCACTTTTTCCCCTCTCGCTCTCTCACTCCTCCAGAGTCAATCCTTTTGGCTTCCAGGCTACCATCTGTGTACCCTCAGGGAGTCAACAAGAGAAGAACAAGGGCCAGAAACCAGAACACAGGTGAAAGGAGGTAAGCAGGAGTTTCTTGCAGTAACCAAGGGCTGTTCAAGCCTCAAGAGCAAATGGGGCAAGAGGACTCCCCTGTCTAAATTAAAAGCTCATAGGCATAAAAATGTAATTGAAAAGGGTGGGGAGAAAGGAGGAGACTGATTTTCTATTCAGCTTCCAAGATGCATGTATTTTACTTGAATTGTCTAGTGAGTGAAGGACACTCACTTGCCACAGGTTTGGGACAAGTCACTTACAACAGCACAGTCCAGCCTTTGACAGCATGCACCCAGAAGTCATTATATACCTTCTGGTATAACTACTGTAACAGTTCAGCTATGGGCCAGGTAACAAACAAGCAGAACCCAGACAGAAGACATCCCACAGACCACATCCCATGGACAGCTCTGATTGAGGGGTACCAACTTTTTCCTGCAGTACCTTTTTTTCACTTCTCCATATTTCATTTCAAAGTATCCAGCTCTAACACATTTTAAGTCAGTCTTCAGCCGCTATTAATACCCAAGGATTTGCTCCAACATCTCCTACAGACTGTTTGTTTCCAGTGACATAAAGACAACGCTAACAACAGAAGTTGACTTTTCCATTCATTGTTGGGGAAGTGGGTTAAAGTGGGATCCTTGGAAGTGGTGCAGGAGGTGGAGAAAACATCTGGTAGCCACATGATGAGACACGTTTTGCTGACACAAGGCACTCATGAATAGGCAAGATGAAGAAAGTTTAGGTTTGTTTCCTCAGCCTTGGGCACAAGCATAGAATCCAGGTGAAGTAAGTACGCGCTGAGTACAAGATCTCAACAATGCATAAAGATGTCATCTCGCTCACAAGTCTTTTTGCTGATGTTGCTCAGAACTTCCTGATGCAGTTAATGAGGTGAGGTGCTCTATAAGGGAATTCCGGCTAAGTCTTTGGAGCAACCTCAACTCCCTCTGGTCACACCAGAGGAAAGCTGTGAGCAGGAGCAGGGAGGCAGCCGCTGGCTGCACACACACTCCTTATGAATCACTGTGCCATCCTCAGGCTGCTCTGAAGGTCGGCACTGCAGGCAAATCCCCTTCGGTAGAGCCAGCAGCCCTGGAGCTGCACATGCATAGCCTGGGGACACAAGAGCTCTTACTCCAGTAACCACGACTGCTTGGCAGTTTCTTGTGCCTCAGAGTAAGTTGAAGGTGGATTTTGCTCTCCTCACCCCAAGCTGCCCTTTCATTTGGCCATGCTGCGGGTGAAACCGTGTAGTCACAGTTGGTGAAGTGCCTGTTTCACATGTTGCTCTTAAAGCACAAACACAGTTTACCACAGTACTAATATTTCATCCCACTGGCTTCCCTAAACTATGAGGAATTCAGTGAAACAAAACATCCTCTGTATTCTCTGAAATTGGTCTTGAAAGCCCAGATGGAGGAAAATACTATTGGTTTTAATTAGCAATATCCTTCACATGAATCCTCTATTAAACAAAGGAGTGTACTATATTTCATCTCACTTCCTCTAGTTTACTTACTACTGCCTCTCTGCTCTGTGGTTTACCAGCAGGAAACCACTGGAGGGGACATATCCAGATAAGATTAAACAACATAATATTATCAACTTTACTGTAACCAGCCTCACAGTTTTTCTGCTAGATGCTGAAATGAGATTCACAGCCATTTTGGTTTCATTCACTGCGGAAAGAAGCCATTCTTTTAATTGCACACTATTTCACTAATTCCCAACTATTTCACTTACAACAGGCCACCTTCTTTCTCCCCCCCACCCTGCCCCCGGAGAAATGCACTTCAGACAAAAATGTAGGGTGACCCTAGTTGAATGTAAAAGGAAGCAGAACCTGGGTGTCCCAACAGTGAACATATCTCCAAGGGTAAGCCTATGACACAGCAAGGCAGCTGTAGCCTCTCCTCTACTGAGGAGCTCTTGGAAAGCCACCAAGTGGCTTCCATCTAGTGGTGGTGAGACAAGAGCATGGCTGGCTCCACACATTTCCACCCCAGGTTCCACCTGAGGGTCTTTCATAGGACGCAAAACCTTAAGAGTACAGATGTGAAAGAAGAGAGGCAGAGAGAAGCAGGAAAAGGGTGCCTTATACGGTGCTGATCAGGCCGTACCATGGATATTCCCAGTCTGAATTCCCTACAGCAGCGTGGGTTGACTTACATAAAGCCTGTGAAATTTGCACCCAGCACATACCTCACTTTTTACAGGGACTGGGGCAATAATCACCAACACCTAACATGGATGTTCAGTTTCTACTTGCAAAAAAATCTCCCACAGTCTTTTACGGGATCAGCACTTCCGTCAGGGTGCTGCTGTGCTCTTTATCAGAAGCCTTCAGTGACTTGAAAAGACATCTCTCATCCCGTAGCTGTTCCACAGATACTGAGACTGCATTCATTCCTAAAGAATTTTTCCTGCCAGGTAACAGAAGGTTCACCCAGTAAGGGAATCTCCTCACTGCAAAAAGGTTGCAACATCCAACTGCTGGGGAGGGAGGGAGGGAGGGAAACGGACTGGAGTAAATTGCCATGATGAGGCATGTGAATGAAGTCAGCCAGGGAGAAAAGACAGCCCAGGCATCGGGAGACAGGCTGCTTCAGCACATCTCTCGGGCAACTTCTGCCGGCGGGTTTCTTAATGTCTGCGCTGTAGGTTAGGCACGCTGATAACATGCACAAAGATCCCACTATAATTACCCATGAGTCCAGTTTTTATTATAACCGCTCCTCTTTTTTGGGGGGGGGAGAGGGGAGGGGAGCCTGCTATTAATTTGATAAGCATGTTTTCTGGGACTGACGTTTTTCATGCTTGGTTTTAGCACATGACAAGTTTGGGGTATTTGAAAGATGAAAGAAAATCAGTGGAGCTATTAAAGCGTGTAAGGGTGATTTTCCACATGGTCCAACAAGAACTTTTGCACTTTACTAAGTCAGAAAAATCTGAAATAAGAAACTGTAAGCATCATTATTTTGTAAAAATATTTAGCTCTTGAGAGAAAAATGTTCAGGGCTAATTTTTAAAGAAGTTTTACAGTTTTGTAGTTGGCAGTTTTACTCTGTTCATTAAGACCTTAATTTTAAGATGCTTTAATGAGATATAATTGCATGGGCTGTTTCTCAAATGGAATAAAATACTGTATATATTTAGATTGGATAGTTCTTTCAATAATCAAGGAAGGCTGACAAAAAGAAGATGCCAAGAAATCACTATTGATCTCTCTCCACTCATCTAATTTATTTGGGAAGACTTAAGGCAGTGATGGCAAGTATGGAAAATCCATTGATAGAGAGATTGATCTTCATTAAGGACATTCTAGCAGAAGAAAATTTGCTAGTATCTTTTCAATCTCCTATAAATTCTTAGACTTTAAAGCTCTGAAGGCCCATTTGTGCCAATCTAGTCTGACCTCCTGTACATGACATGCCATTGAACTTCCCTGAATTAATTTTTGTTCCAACTAGGCGCCTTCTAGAAATATTTCCAGTCATTCTTTATGTGTTCTCATCGATGGAAAATTCACTGAAGTCCTTGGTAAATTGTTTCAATTACTTTCACTGTTACAAACGTGTGCTCCTTATTCCCAGCTGGAACTGTCTGCCTTTCCGTTAACGCATCTTGTTACCCTTTTGTCCACTGTACTGAAAAGTCCACTCACACTGTGTGCTCAGTGTTGGGACATGCAGGCTGTGACTGTGCTTCTCCTCTGTCAGTTCTGCTATAAAAGGAATTAGGTAGCATGCTCAGAGTTCTTTGCTATGATCTGTTTTTCAGTTCCCATAATAATTCTCATGGCTTTTCTCTGAATTGTTTTCCCTCTGAACCGGTTCTAAATTCCTTCCTGAAATACAGGGAGAATGCAGATGCCACACTGTCAAGAACCCCAGGGGGATGTCTTCCTCAAACACAGATCTTTGTTGCTTTGGTATTGAACTGTTTAGTTACCTTTCAGATTGTGCCAACCGAATCTGAGCTCCCATTCTACCTCGCATTCCCCTTGCATACCTCTCTTTTTTAAGGCATTCAGATTGAAACAGTAGAACGGCACAAAAGAATCACGGCTTATTCTGTAGGCCTAGTGTAGAGAACATTGCTCTGCTGACCAACATTTCCAGTCAAAATCCAGAAGATTTTAAGTCACAGGAGGATTCACAAACCTTCCAGCAGTTGGTTGTTTCAGCTCACCAAAGTGTATCTAGTATTATCAAGATGCAAATTCACTTACTTTTGATGGTTCACACATGGCCCAAAGTGGTATTTGACTCTTCATCTTTGACATTATGTGGTAGATGATGAAGCCTTACTTCCTCCTTGGATCCTCCTTGGATCACGTACACCTGAGCTGAATTTCCCTGGTTCACATGAGGGAAGCAAAGGTGAGTAATCTTGAACCTGGGACTCATAATAACCTCTGAACTTATGAATCTCTGAATCCCTGCTCTTATTCTGTGCTGTGACATCCCAATGACAGCAGTGTTTTCTCCACTTTCCTAGCAGAAAACACCCACCTCCCCCACCCCGAATTCACAAAGGATGCAAACTGAGCACCACTAGATCCTAAACGTTTGCCTTTCATTTGATGCCAGACACCCCATGTATCTGACATATCTACTAGTGGTCTTTGGAGAAGGCACCTGCTTCTGCTCACTGAAAACTACTGAAAAGACTGATAACTTGGATTTTAATTGCTCAAATGCTTGGAAGAACCTGGACACACCCTTTGCCCACATAGTGTGTCTCCTGCTATTTTGTAATTGCTGTATCTTGTCTTTCATCTACCGCACAAGCTGTGGGCATTTTTCACAAATTATCTCTTCTTTGTCATCCACAGCTCCATTTTCTGGTTTTGCAGCCTGCTAAATTGGTAACAATGTAGCAGGAAACAAAGAGTTTCTGACTCATCTGTCATGAGACATCCAACAGTTCGGTGATGTTTGTTTTTCTGTTATGACTCTTCACCCCCCACTCGGAGCTGCATAACAACATTACCTTTATGTTTCTTCTTGACCCTGTGCTAAAACTCATGAATTCACTTCAGAAATGAAGCAGACCACAGAAGAAACATTGCAAATTTCCTCAGGCTTCCACGTGCTTAAGTTGTTAGTGACTCAGACCAAACCCTGGTCCTGACTTTGCTTTGCACCAATGCATTACTCGCGTGGCTTTGGCAGCAAGGCTTGGCACCCCCCGGAGAGCCGGCGCAGTGGCAGCTCTGCTCAGTTGCGTGCCCCCCCTGGGTAGGCTTTCTGCACAGGGGTAACAACAGGTTTGGGCAGTAGAAGTTTGGAGTGGTCAACCCAAGAGGGGACATTATAGCAGAGGTGTTACTGCTCAGCTGGCTGGTGTCAGTTTGAGCAGCTCTGCTACCCACAGTTGCTTAGGTGGCCAGTTTGCAAAATGAGCCACTCACCAGGAGACGCATTTGCCCATCCAGGCCTGGAAAAGAGGGACGCTTCAGGTTCTCTGGGCTGGTTGATCATGCTGGTGGTGCTGCAAGGGAAGCATTAGCTGAGCCCTGCTACATTCTGTTGCAGCTATTTGATCTTTAACTACTTCTGTATTGGAGAAACTTAAGAACACATCACTTCTTTTATTTTTTTCTTTTCTTTTCCAGCTCAGTTTTATCATTTCCATTTGTTGCTGTTGCTTTTTCCATTTTATGCTAGAAGGTTATTTTATGTGAATTACTGGATTTGACAGCCTGCCACTGTGGACACAGGAGAACTGGAGCAGCCAGGCAACAATATAACCTTGCTCTTATGGCCTGATGGAAAGCTTATTGATGATGAAGGCATCTTTTTGTTTTCTTCAGTGGGTATTTTATTGGAGCCTTATAGCAAGAATCTCGTAAACAGAAATGGAGAGAGACGTAAGGTACATGGCTTTCAAACACCAGACAGCACTGATGGGCCTTTTCCCTCTCTTCTCCTCCTCCCTGTCATGCTGGTCCAGAGCTTGGGTACATTTACAAATCACCATGGAGTTGCTCTAAGCTTGGAGAGCCTGCCCAAGAGGTGAAGCAGAAGGGGTACCAGCCAGGTGCTGCAGCGCAGTACCCAAAGTAACAAGCCTTGCTGAGGAGTAGGTCTGTAGCGTAACAGGCACGGGCGTGCACTGCTTTCAGGACATACAGCTCCAGACAGTGATAAATTTAGCTCCATGCATTTAACACTGCAGACTTGGGTCAAAAGTGGGAGTCTGCATGGTGCCTCACAGAACAACGCAAACAGCCCCATTCCATTTTTTCATGGTTTTATTGCTGTTAATGTTTTGCCTCCTCTCCTTTACAAGGCAGATGCAGATGAAATGAAAAGATCATTCATCCATTAAATAGATCAGTGGAACAGCAGCATTCACCACGGGTTTTTGCCTGTTTTACTGGTTGGTTGATAATGTAATTGCTCTTTGCATAACAGCCAAAAATGAGCAGGCATGTGGATCAAGTTTCTAGAGAGTTTTCAACAGATTGAGTAAATGAGATAGCGACACTCAGGTAATCTCCTAATTCTTGTTGCTTTTGAAAGGCTGGCATTTCTGTAGATACTATCTTCTAAGTTTTGTTGAGCAAGAATGACTGTACTGAAAGAGAATTGTTTCTTTCTCTGGCCTACTTTCCTTTTCACACACATTACAAAGGGAGATTCTGGCTACTCAGAAATCTCTCTGGGTGCAGTGAGGTATACTGCCTCTCACCTGTCAAAACAAGGACACTCCACCTTGAGGTACAGACAAGCTGTAAACTGGCTTTTGTTTTTGCACTGTGCCTTTCACCTTTCCCCAAACAGGAACTCCCACCTCCTTGTGCATATGCTCTTACTGTGGATGGAGCCAAGCCCAGATCCTTGCTGCAGAAGTGATCACGAGCTTCGTGTTACTTCAAACTTGAGAAGGGTTGGGAAAGCAGTTCTGAAGGACCACGTAACTCTACTCAGTAAAGGAACAAAGGCAAGTCAAAATAAAGGAAAGGAAAATGCATTTGGTCTGGTTATTTGTTTTGGCAGTTGAAAGTTAATTTTAATTATGCCTAATGCCTCATGAAGTGCTGTCTTGCAGCCAGTTGAAACAGGCCACTGGTGAAATAATGAAGACGTAGTAACATGAGATAATGCTGCTGTGCATACTCCTAAATCTGTCCAGAGCAGTGAGGAAGATCCATCTTTCCTCGTGCAAGCCATGGCTCACTCTGGTTAAGCGCTAAATATAGCAATGCAGCTCTAGCTCAGCCGTCTCTGCCTGGCTCCTTCAGCACAGCTGCTTTCACTGCACACAGCCTGGCAAGCCGGGTGCCAACCTGCTTTGCACAGTGGTGAAGCAAAGGTGGGAGGCAGCACCCTTTTCTGCATGGGACACTGCCTGAGGAAGTCAGCCTTGCTCACAGGGGTGGCACGAGGCATCCCACCCAGGATGCAAGGATCTCATAAACAGAGACCGTCTCCCCAAAACTGGCCTACAGGGGTCTACTCCTGGCTGTGCTGGAAAGCTCCTTGCAAACAGACTAATACTGGGTTCAGAAGCAACCAGGCCAGTGTCACGTTTAAGGCACAGAACACCTTCCCCACTACTCCTCAGCAAGCTGCCCCAGCTCTACCCCTGCCTCCTGGCAGCCCCACAATGCAAAGATGCAGCAGCAGCAGTGCAGCAGGGTTGCAAGGCACTCCCTACTTGGAAGCAGTGCTGCTGCAAACAGGATGGGTGCTGAAGAAAAATGGTGATCGTGGTGGGGTAAATCAAGGTCTCCAGCACAGGCAGTGGCCCTGGGGCAGGTTTCCAGGGGACTGACTGCTATCTTTTGGGAAGGAGTGTAGAGGGAGACACAAGCGCCCTTAGGCCTTCTTGCAGAACAGCTTAGTGAACCCCAACATGGGAAATGGATTCATTTCTGCAGTCTGCCCCTGGCTGCATGGACCAGTCAAAGCCCTGTGCTTTCAGACAGACAGGTACACGTCTTGTCTTCCCCAGTGCCCTGGAAGTGATTATCTAACCGGCATCGCCCCTCTTTAAATGTCACTGCTGGCTTACTTGCCCCAGCACAGCTCCCAGTGAAATCAGCAGCAAAGCTCCCATCGCCTCCCATCAGAACAGGATCAAGCCCAGGACACAGATAACTTTTTGACTCTCCAATGACACCAAAATGCAACTTTTTGTTCACATAGCGTGGTCTTGCTTTAAATTGGCTACATGCACATTTTGCCTGAACCCCAAGAGATCTGAGATCAACAGGCATCACCCAAGAGTTGCCTGTGCTCTGCTATGGGTTCCAATGCACTGGGAGGGAAGGAGAGCTCTCTTTATGAAAATATTTAATTAGGAAACCAGGAGCACCTCTAGAAAAGCAAAGAATACTACAAAAAGAAACTGGAATAAACTTTGCCCTCTGTAGAAACCAGAACTTCTGTTCCTCCCCATTCACAAATTGTATTATAGGCATTATTACTTGTAATAATATTTGAAAGTTTGAAAGTTAAATATTGGATTTACCTTCACAATTATTCTATGAGGAGTCAAAACACATTCTCCCTATTTTACAGAGGGAAGTAACCAGAGAAGATAAGTAAGGGACATATCCTAGGGGACAGGATATCTGATGCAGACAAGAGCTGCAGGCAGGTCTCCAGGGTCCAGCTCTGCTCCCTGCTCTCTCTGGCTGCAGCGCCAGGACCCAGCAGAAGCTGTGCACAGGGCAGTGCTGGGCGGAGAGATGGTCTTCAGTACCTAAAACTGTTTCTTGGGTATTTCTCACAGTGCAGCTGCATAAGCCAACCTCATGCAACTCTCTGCCAGCCTCACATCTGGGTGCTTTAGGCACCAGAAGATGAGCCAGCACTGAGGAAACTCAAAGGGATGTAAAACCAACATTTGTCGCTTCTCTAACAGTGCCTAAATGTTACACTTGACTGACCACGGGTCTCCTTCCTGTAAGATCCCACCTGGAATGATTTGGAAAGTCAGAGAATGGTAAGAGAAAGTTGTTCTAGAGGGCAGGATCTGCTGTTGACAAGGACGTCAAAAATCAGAGAGGTAAGAGAGAATTAAGAATGGGGAAAGAACAGAATAAATTGTCCTGGGTGAGCCTGAAACAAGTTTACGTAAGGCTTGATGGTGATACTCTTATTCATACTTAATGGTATGTTAGGGCATGTGGGGTAAATTATTACTGACTTGAGGGCATCAAAATCAGATCCATCAGGCTCTAGAACTAAGCAAGCTACTGTCAGGAAACATCCTCTAAAACTAACACGCCAGTGAAACTGCTTTAGCATGGGGAAACAGATCAATCTACTTTGAATTCGTTAAACAGATGATGCTTTAAAATGGCCATGGCTGAGGCTTTTAAGAGTGATTCACAGATACACTTTAGAAGCAACGCTTGAGCTTAGAAAGAAAAGGGACTGCACACTAAATGTATTCAAAACGAGAGAGCACACCCAAATTTATCTTCAGCTTTTCTTTTTCAGTCATCTGGCATCACTGGGAAGCTCTGGTGGGTACAATCATCTCATGCAGCTTAAGCTGTCCAAAAAAGAAAAAGTTGAGAAAAATTCCAAGCACTTTATTTTGCCTCTAACATATTCTGAGGCAAGGCAGCAGATGACACATATCTGGATATGTGCTATGTTGCACCTGATGGTTCCTCCAGGTAAAAAACCAAATTTATTCAATGAACTCTCAAAAAAAGTTGAGTCAAGCCCTTCAGCAACTCCAATCACACACCTATGAATTTTCAGAGATGAACACTGAACCATTTGCCAGGAGCTGCAAGGAGTAGTGGAGAAGGTGTTTATGTTACATTTTCTTAAACCAGAAAACTGGCACTCTGAAAAGAGGAAGACATTTTAAAAAAAAATTAAAATCTGGGTGCAAGCTTATCAAAACTTGTCATTTCAGCAGCTCTCAGCATGAAGGAACGGATTTTCCTCAAAAAGAGATTTACACTAGGGCTACTAATCTGTCCTCTTTTTATGCTACCTCATGCAGGTTCATGAACTGCAGTCTACTCGGGATCTTTTAAAAATTCATTAAAAGCAGTGAATAAGCATAGATGTGTTTGTAGGTGTGCATGTTGCCAACTGTTTGATTTGATCATTTCAAGAGGAGAGATCAACTAATTAATACAGGCACCACTTTCACACTAGCAAAACTGGAGTTCAAAAGGACAACTCAGAAGAGAGGATGCTAAGAGTGCCTGTCAGAGCAGAGGAGTGAGCACAAGGCCTCCTCTCCCACACTGCTGTGAAGGGATGGGTCTACCTGTTCTCCCCAGCTACACATGGCGGAGGCTGCCAACCCACCTCGCAGCACTGGCAGCCCCCTGCTCCTCAAAGGAAGCCACAAAAGTGATGTTGAGACTGATGGCTGGCACTAGGAGAAAATCAAACAATCCCAGTCTGCCAGGTGAGATAACAACACATGGGGGAGATGTGGAAAGCATTGCTAAAACGGTTGGGAATGCTCAAAGTGAAGAAACCGGGTAATTATCGACATAAGACCTGATTGTCCTGTCATGCTGGTTTTAGGATAGCATAACTCTGCTGACTATGAAGAAGTTGCTTCTGATTCAGACTGAACTAAGCACTTCGTGAGCATCGTGATGAGCATCATGAGAAGGTCTGAGCTTGCTGTGGATCCTGGTACACCTCTGTGTGTCTGAGTCATGAACTGGCATGAGAGTCAGAACTTGAGAACCCTTGAATCTTGCTCACCCACTCTTCCGGCTAGACAAACCAAGCCTGTGCTCAAGTTGCTCTCTGCAGGGGACTGGTTAAGCTCTTTCTGAGAGTATTTGTGATTGAAGTACACTTTATTCTCAGCAACACAGAACCGAGGCCACAGCCAGTAAGTTCCTTCATCTGGCTCCTTGCTCTTAGTGCCTCCCTTGTCCCAACACCAGTGTTTAGCAAGCACACACTAGTGACCCAGTGGATCATACTTTCAGGTGAGGTACTTTCCAGCTCTGTCTGTTTTCTCATCTGATTCATCACGAATCATATCGATGTTCATGTCACCACAGAAGAGGTGGCAGCAGGCACTGGTGGTTAGTAAGAGTTAGGAGGTGGAACACGACCCGATGGCAGCACAAATGGCAGCAGAAGTGTACATCAGGTTAAAGTAACATGCTTAGTCGAGTGAAAACAACTTCTTTATTTTTGCTTTCTTTCTTTCATCAGCTTCTGAGAGAAGTTCTGTGGTTATAGTTTCACTTGTGTCCCAGAGACACTGACAAATTCTGCCTTGTTTGAAAGTCTCACAGTAAGGGCATTTCTTCTGCTTGCCTCCAGGACAGTTGCTTGTCCTGAGCAGCAGTATCATCTGCTCTTATGAATATATTGGCATTGGGGAAAATGCCAATGAGCATCATGACAGTCTTTCAACTTCTCCCTCTTGGTTGTGGTTGATGGACCATAAATTCAAAGAGTTAGTCAGTCAGAAAGTGCCCTTGCCAAATTATACACCTACTGAATCAATGTGAACTGATTCTTATACTTTAAAAATTAATTTCCTCCAGGAATTTAATATGAACCACTCTAGTCCTCTATGCCACCTTACCAACACCATGACGTTAAGTAACACCTATAAGAAACGCAGCTTCAAAATTAGCACACATCGAATGTGTCACACATAAAGACAACCAAGATTTTCATTTCAGCTTTAAAAAGCCAGAAATCCCATGATTTGTTTACTTTTGCATTACAAGCACATCCTGAGGCAAATAACTCAAGCAAAGGACTTCCAAGAGCCAGGCTCTTACCTAGAGGACATGAAATGGAAGTGTTAATAGCACCAATACATAGGTGTCAGTGTCACTGCAATAGCTGCACTACAAGTTGGAGGCTGACACCTTCATAACAGAAAGTGTCAAAACAGCAGAAATGAAGGCTAAGAGATTTGCTTCACTTACACAAACAGGCCTCTGATAAATATTCAAATGTTCAACCAAAATTTACCACTGTATTTAAGACGACAACTAAAAATGACCTCTTTTCACTAAAAAAAAAACCAGCAAGGAGTTGTCACGTCAGCATCATCAGGGCAGAAAGGAAGGGAGTAAGTGCAGTAGGCTTATCTACCCCAAGTGACAAGCACTCATGGTCTGTGAGCCATCTGCACGCATGGAAGCAAGGCTCCTTCTCACTGTGGAGCAAAGACCTGTCCCATGCTGCTTCAGGTGCAGTTACCTGGGAACCAGTATTTTTTGTAAAAAAATTAAATAAAATGTATCAGCCTTTGCAAAACCAGATACATTCACACATCACTGTAAAATGGGATCTGTAACTCTAAAGAAGGGCTCTGTGATCCTCTCCTTGTTTTCTTTTTAAATCTGTCTTATTCTTATTTCCTTTAACCAGAATTGGCCAGAAGGCTTTGGCCTTCCAGAATGCTCACCTGAACATCTGAAATGCAAGTAGAAGAAAGCCAAAAATTAAAATTTCTTTGAAATATTTTGATTTTGATAAAGCAGCAAAAGGCAGTAGATTTAGGACAAATACACTTGTACCTGCCTTCAGGAAGTCTTTCCCTACAAATTTATAGTTTACTTTGTGTCCCAACAAATTCATTATTCTCAGCCTAGAATAAATCAGTAGAAATTAGGATCCTGCTGCAATCTAAAGTCAAAGGACCATTGTTAGCAATATGACTGTATATGTGATTTTCTGATCTTCTCAAGGCAAAATGGACATGATGGACTGAGACAGATTATTTGTCTGGCCGTGTCCTCTGGCCTTCGATGCAAGCATTGATTTCTGCATGGAAATTCTTTGCATTCAGCTCTTTGGTCTCTGCAAATCAGTTTTTAAACAATGGTAATTTCCTCCAATGTAGGGAAATAAATCACAGAGCAGATGGGATGATCAGACATGATCAAGAGATAAAAGTAGAAAAAAAACTGGACATGTTTTTACTCTCTGCAAACACAGCTGCTGAGAGTAGAGAAGGAAGCATTTTTTAGTTCCCTGCTTAATTCTGCTCACTGGGGTGGCAAGCTGCAATGGCATCACAACAGTCATGGGCACGGAGTACAAGTCCGGGGAGCACTTTGTCAGCCAAGTTTTGTGTCTGTGCTGTATAATAACTGTATTATTCCCACGGAGTTGCCAGTAGATGCCATCCTGAGGCAGCAGCTTTTTTAGCAGTTGATCGTACAGGTAGAGGGAGGAAGAACAGGAGGTGAGCAACTGGTGAGAATGATTACGAAGATGGAGGGGAAAAGAGAGGAAGGAAGGGGGAACGGTGGGAGAGGAGGGTTGAATGGAGACCCATTTGCACACTAGAGCACAATGAAACCAGGGAGTCCCCGACATCACTTCCAACACCCACATGGGCATGCCCCAGGCCTGTCGCCTTTGCTTCCTTCCTGTCAGCTGCTGGGTGAGTAAGAGACCCCTTCTTCATTGCCCTTTATTTCACTCTCGGTTCTTACAAAGGCTGAAGACAGGTGCCAGTTACAAACCCAAGTCCACCCTTAGTGTAAAAGCACTGACTTGAGGTGTGCCAGCATGAAGCTGCTCTCTGCCTTCAGAGCACTTTCCAAAATCTTTTTGCAGCCAGGCACCCACCTCCAGAACCTGTTCACACTACAAAAAGCTCCATCACATTTGCAGAGCCCCTGAGTTAAGTCAATGATGCAAGTCATTAGTGTGCTAGTCTATGTACAGCACCTCCCAGAAACACTGGCAAATGAATAAACCAAGTGTATGAAGGAGGTTGCTTTCCTTGTCAGTTAGATGATGAGGTTTTTATCATCTGTGTCCCTGCTCAGAAAAACACAGACACCCCTCTCACCCCATCATTGTGCACCATAGTTGAAGAGCACTCATGAGAAAATGACTCTTTCATTCAAGAGTCTAAAGGACACCGAGCCCTCTCAAAAATCGTGGGAGTCCTGTTGTAGGCTGATTCAGTCAGACTTGAAGCCATGAGATGTCAATTTTCATTCAAATCTCACCTGTGCAATTACAGAAATCAGTGCCAAGAACTTTGATTAGAGCTGAAATGGGGGAACAGCAGAAGTGTGGTATGTTTTGCAGGTAGCAAAGGCCAGTTTGGCCCCTGTGGCGTGGAACAGATTGATGCTTTGTGTGAAGGTGACACCTTCCAAAGCAGCAAATGGAAAACTGTGAGTGTAGCTCCTCACTCCCCAGACCCAGCTCTGTTGCTGCACTGAAGTAAGATTTATTTCTGGATGTAGTTTTAAAATGAGAAGTTGCTCTTACATTTGAATATATATTAGAAAAGAAAGCTGTGAATGGAAAAACCTCCCCAATGTGCCCCCCCCCACTGCAAATGGCCATTACATTAGCTTCCATGGATGCAATTAAGTTTCAGCCTGGTCTGTCTTATAGCCAAAAATTCAATCCTGAGGTTTATTTGAATGTAACCTTTTTTTTTTCCCAGCTCTGAATATTGCACTGTGTAATTCTGCAGATTAAAAAAAAAAAACCACCCAAATAAAAATGCTCTAAGTACCACGTTCATTTGGAAAAAAAATAACTGGCAGGGATTTTCATAGAAGTGCAAGCGGATATTCTGTTATTTGATGCATTTATATTTGGGATTTTCCATGGCTTTCATGTATCTCAGCACCTCATAAGGATTAATCAAGTTATCTGCACAAAGCCAAGCGATGCAGCCTGGTTCCTTGGGCTGGCATGTTCAGCCTATCCCTTACAGTCACTTCTGCTTTCCTGCCCATTTGGTGCCTTCTGCACCTCAGCCAACGCACAATGTTACTAGGATCTAGTGGCTGCAAAGAAGTTAACCCTCTATCAACACCCCTGTAAGCTCTTACTCCCAATGGTCACAGGAACACTGAACAGCTTCTCCAAGATCAGAAGGAACATCTGTGGCTGAGGTAAGAACACAGACCTTTGTTACTCCAATAAACAATCAGCAAGGCAGCGAGGTATGGAGGGAGGACACTGTAAGCCAGTCTCTCAGGTGCTGACTGTACTGGTACCTCTCAGTCAAAGAAGAATGGTATGGATGACCCTATGGGCTACAGATTCTTTCATCTGGTGTCACAACTCCAGAACAATAAGCTCAAGGTATTTTTACTGCCATATGCCTATATGAGGCTCTGCCCTAAATAAACTGGTAGCATCGATCCAATATAAAGTAGGTAAGTGGTCAAGATGCAGAAGTTACCATCACAACCGGAGCTCGCTGGCGCTGTCGAATGATAGCTAGAGAGGCCAGGGGTATGTGGATAATGCAAGTCATTATCCATTAGTCACAAACAATGTGCCAGGACAGAGAGTGGAAGCCTGCACCTATTGGCCAGTGTAACAGCCTTCTGTACACAAGTAAAAGTTTACAGTATCGTGGACTGGGAAGCATGAGCACAAAGTTCACCCCAGCAGAAAGAAGACCTGTCAAGAATTAAAAGAAACTAACCAAATGAGGCAAATGAAAGCCAGCCAGTGACCAAGCCAGTGAGTTTGCCAAAAAAACTGCATGCAATCATAGGCTGGCAACACAAAAAACATTCATTTCTTGAAAATAATTTGAAAGCAAACAAATGTTTGTTGACCCATAGAGTGCTGCTGCAAGATCTCTGTATACAAAGTATCCAATTGATTTGCACAAAGGTCAACAGTCAGCATTTTGTCTTCCTCTAATTAGACTGTCCCAAACCTGAGAACAAATCTTAGGTCCTCCAGCTTCAACATCATTTCCCTCTGAGAGGCATGCTTTGTGTTTTCATGCCCATGGTACTTTACAGTCCCTGCCCTTCCTTCTTTCTAAGCTTCGATTTTTTTCAAATCACATAGAAGAGGCATCATCTGCAGTAGAAAAATCTTTATCTGCCTCGTTCATTCCAAGCCATTACTATCCAAACAGGTAGTAACAGTTAAAGCAGCATGAGATCTATTGACCTCAAAAAAGTTATGACTATTATACCAGTCGAAACACAGTCCTATGTTTTGAGACAGTATCAGATACAATTTCCAAATCAACATCGCATTTAACATTTCCTACCACGGTTCAAATATCTGACCTACTCTGTTGTGGCTTGAAGGGTTGCAGGAGTTCAGCGTTCCTTGTGAGTTTAACACAGCAATGCCCAAAGGCCTCTGCTGGAATCAGGAGCCTGTTCTCTCCAGTGCTTTTAAATGTACGAGAAAAGGAAATGGATTGGGAAAAGCTTACAATGAAATGAGTAGGCAACACCATCAGGCTTGCTCTAATGAGGGAACTGGGAAGCGTACCAACAGTTCATGTTAAGTTTGAAACACTATTCCAGTTGGTAAAATGGGAAGGAGTAGGAAACTCTGCCAACTCTTTTCAGCAAGTGTATGTGCTTACCCAAAAAGCAGAACTTTACGCTCCAACTCAACTTACTGAGCAGAAAACTCCTGGGTAAAAAAGATAAATTAAAATCTTCCCTCTCTCCAGAATTGTCCATTCAGCTTCTCAGGAAGAATGCCATAGCAAAATAATTGTAGTTGCAAATAGAAAGTCTTATTGATGTAAAACACCAGGGCCTTTTAAAAATCAAGTGTTTACATGGGAAAGTGGCACAGAGGTGAAGGAACTTTGCCTGAGACCTGTCAGCTGTCCCTGGCATGGCCAAGGTACCCATTAATCTGCAGCAACAAGATCCCACTCCATTTTTTTAAAAGATGTAGGCTAGAAGGTGAGGACAGTATCAAGAAAATTTTGCACAAAGAAGGCAACTCTTTTTCATGTACTTTTCCCTAGATGCTAGTAGTGTCAAATACCCGTGTAGCCCATCTTCATCAGGCAATAAAGCAAGCAGCTGATTGTCCTATATTTAATTTTGTATGTCAGTGTAGCTTGATTTATACACAGGGAAAACAGCAAGACCATTAAGGATGAAAATAACTGAACACAAGGGCAATGAGGAGGAATGATGTAAACTTACCCGATGAAGTGATTTTTCTCTCTTTACAATCTTTACCTCTTGCATGAGATTTATCAACTGGAGGAAATCATAAAACCACAAAACCAAGGGTTCAAAAAAAAATATGAAGAAGACTTAGATCTTTATTTTAGCCTTTGCACCCAGAGGGCATAGAAACAATGATCCTGTTATTTTTCATTTTCAAAGGGATTTGCATTATTGCCTAATTCATCCTCATTACCACCCTCAGAGAAAATAATAATGTCATAATGTTGTTACAACAAAGGTTGTGGACAATTGGTTCCAACTGTTTCTCCATAACAGTAGATAAAACCAGCATCTACTTCTTGCCTGTAACAATTTAAAATCACTCTACCTCTGATGCACTATTTTATACATGTGACTGTGTGATAGGTTTGGAGTCTGAGTGCTTTGTCCCACGGCCTGCTGAAAGGTGGGTAAGTCATGTCTAAATCAATGAGATGTCAGTTCATCAGGTAATTTAAGTATATGCCTAGCTTCAAGCTCTGCACCTGATTAAAACCAGGCCTTCTTGACAGCATTTTTTCATGCCATCTGGAGGCTGGAGAAAATTCAGAAGAAAGATTAGGAAAATTGCGGGAAAGTGTTTCATAGCAGGTGAATGTTGCTACCTGACTCAGCTGCAGGGATAGAGAGGGATCCTGGGACAAGAGGTGCAGGGGTAGCATTCACCTGCCTTAACTGCAGATGACTGCAGCACAGACATGTTCACGGAAACAATCCTTCAGGGTCTGTCTGTATTCAGTGGAGAAACAGGCTTTTGTAAGTGCAGCTGTGATCAACCTCATCCAAAGACAGAGAGTAGGAGAGGGAAAGTCAATCATGACCTTTAGGCATCTCTTTCTCACCATTTCTTATGAAGGAGGTTATTCCAAAGGCACCAATGCTACAGTTGTCTAACATCAGGTCAGATTAGATCCCCTTCTTCTCCTCAGTAAGAAACTCTTGCGCAAAGGTCTGGAATCAGACTTGCATTTTCCTTGAAATTGTTTCAGATCCTACTGTTGCCTCTAGTCATCCATCCTACATAGGATACATCCTCCTGATCCCATGCCATTAAGGATCCCCAAACATGAGCCTGCACTGGCAATGTGTACTTGCTCACCCTTTCTTTTGTGACAGTGGTGTGGCTATTGCAGCAGCCAGAGACCAGATGTGTCCTCAGTGTTCAGCCAGGAATTCTGCGGCTGCAAGAAAACTCGGTAGAATATTTAGGAGCAATATGACTGTCGAATCCAATGAGGAGCAGCATCACTTGTACCAAAAATGCAATTCTGTCAATGAATAAATGAACAAGTGAGTGGCCAATTGATTCCTGTGTGTGACTTATTCCTACTTAAATACAAAGCATTTATAGAAGTGGCCATTGTATCTCGAGTACCTTTTATCCTGGGGATTCGAATTGCTCAGTTCAGTCAAACAGCACACTTTTCTCCTGAGATACGATTCATTTCCCAGGTAAAGTAACACTTAGTCTGCTAGAGCTGAATGGAAACTAGAACCCAGTCTTTGGGGGATTTCGTACTATGTTTTAATACATGTTTCTCAATCTGGAAGCTAAAACTCTGGCTGTTCAAAGACTTCCACAGGTCCCTATGCTGGGCTTCTGTCTCCAGAGATGTCAAGAGGATTGTATACAGTGCCTGATTCATACCCACAATTAACGTGGGTATGAATCTTCTTAGACTGCGTCTTAGATACTCAGTCTTGCAAGGTTTTAAGCATTCTAACCCCAATCTATTAATCAGAAGAATTCTTCACGTCATCTACACTTCTCACTGAAGTAATAAAAATGTAACAAGTACCCAAAAAATCTGTGATTCAAGGTATAGCATGATTTTCTGTGCAGTCAAACAGTAGTTTAGAGCCCATCCTTTATTTAGTAAAGTTTTTCTTCTGCAGAATTAAAACCGAACTGTACAAAACTCAGGTGAACAAATGAGATGAGTTGCTGGCAAAACGGATCGTGTACAACCATGTTTATTTCCCAGAAGACAGGACTCAGCAAGGGAAAGGGATCAGGAGTCTCTGTTTCAAAACCCATCCTTTCTTTTCTGCATTCACTAAAATGACTATTTTTATTCAGCACTGTGATGGGGGTTGTGTGCCACAGCTCTGCCAGGTTTGTTGAAGTTAAGGCAGGCATTTTAAGCACAACGTGACTTTTCTCCTGCCTTGGCAGGTAAATCAACCCGTATCCTGCCAATTCGAACGGGACTCGGCGGCTTCGTCATGCACAGCGTGGATGGCAACACACAGGTGCACAACTAGACGGATGAGGATTGTGTTTTAAAAAGCAGGAAGGTCAAATGGGGTCATGGGAATTTCCTTTAAACCTATATAAGACACCAGCCATATGCGGTCTTCTGTGACAGTTTTATGCTATATCAGATTTTTTTTTTCCCCCCATGTCTAAAAAAGCCCACGGAGAACAGGAAACATCATGTTCTTTTTGTGCTGAGTGTGATGGTACACAGCAATTTGCTGAATTAAGGCTGATTTGTCAGTTGTGTCTAATTTGGACAGCTATTCCCTTGTTCTAAATCTGGGGTTGGCACTTCCTGCAAACTCTTAAGTATCCTCAGCTCCCCTTTGCGTTCTTAGAGCTATCAAGAGTGGGATTCACCAGACCTTAAGGCATCTGTCAACATACATTTACAACTGAGCTTGAGCTAAGCTAAGCTAGGCCTCCTCCATAGGCTTTGGAGAGAAATCAATAGTTTTAGGGAATGAGTCATCTAATCAGTTTTGGATACATGAAAGGAAAACACTTCTTCTCTGACTTTAAAGAGAAGTTAAGGTTACTGACTCAGGGATACCTATTCAGAGTAGCTCTTTCCTAGCATCATTTATTAACTACCCCTATCAGTTTTTCATGTCCCAGCACGAGTTGAGATTGAATCCCTGGAAGATGGAGGTTACATAGACACATGAAGAGTGACGTAGATTCAAAGATGCTAAGCATCCAATTTACATAACCAATGGCAAGCAAGGCTATATTCAGCCAAGGTAACTGAAAACAGGCTAAAAAAGAAAGTCAGAAAAGTCCTTTATGTTACTGCCTACTATTTCTCCCTCTCCTATTTTCAAGATCACTCAATGGGACTTTCAGGCCCTGCTTTTTTACCTACTGAGAAAGCTGAAAGCTACACAAGGTTCAAATGGGCATTTGCCAGATGATCCTCAGCCTCAGCAAGAAACAGCAGTCAGAAAATGGCACTGGGATTGCACAGCATAGAAATGTTCAGGTGACACCAGCATCAAAGGAAGCACAGGAAAGTGGTGGTGTCTCTCCCACCACTGCCGATAGCAAAGCAAAATCCTTGTCTGGATATGGTATAGCTAGCCTGCATTATCAACTATGCTCCTGCATGAAAGCGAGCTTCCAAACTGAGAGTTTCCCTAGGCTTTTGTCAGTAGTTATCTCACTTTTTACTGTCTCCTTTTTAATAAGGGGAATCTTGGAAAAAATGATGTATGAGCACACTGTGGAAGAAATACTCAAAGGCAATAAAAGGTTTACTCTGTGATCACAGCCGTGTTTGTGGAACTGATTAAATGAATGTTGATTCTTTATATAAATACCCAGTGATGTAACCATCCCACTAGGTCAAGTGCCATTCAGAATCAGTGCCAAAGGTAATCAGGCCAAACACACCATAAATGTATTTCAGAGGAAGAAAAAGAGAAAGAAGAGTTAAGTCTTGAAAACAGTAACCAAACAAACAGCCCAGCTGCTGTGTGATGGAGGCTGACCTCACAAGATACTCGCTTCTAAAGCCAGGGGAAGATCTGACAGGTAATGCGAAAAACGAGGACGATTAGGCAATAAAAGAGTTACTGCACATTTGATATTTCATTTAAAATATCTTCCAGCAATGACCTCTTTCCCCTTTCAATGAAGAAACCCAAGGATACATTTGTAGAAGACTGGCCCCAACGAGCCAGCTGCTGCGCAAAAAAACCGTGCTTTCCTCTAGCCAAAGATATGGATGCGTTTCCCACCTGCATTTGAATTAATTTCCCTAGGCATTTGCAGATGAAACACCAGGAACAGCAACTATTTTTGCTGGTTTTGTTTCCTAAGGTCATTCTTTAAAAGCCATCTTTCTTTTCCTCCACATTTATCGCCGTTTGCCTGCGGGGAATCCCTACATACTGTGAGTGTGGCTAGCCCTTTTGCTGTAGCGAGTGAGCAATACGGAAAAGAAAAGAAATAAATAAAAATAACCTGAAAAGCATCCAACTTATCTAGGCAGCAAGGACTTTCAGGCAGGGACAAACGCACTTCTCCTTGTTTGCAGAAATCCGTACCTGAAGAAGTGCTGCCAGTGTACTGTGGCTTTATTCCAGACTGATTTACACCGTAAAATGAGAGTGGATTCTGGTGCCCAAAAAACGCTGAAGAAAAGTGAAGCAAGCCTGAGGCTCCTGTAATGTGCCGAACTGATAGAGCACTGCACTCCAGAGGCATCGTACCAGAGCGTACCAATAACAACCAGCCATCAGCAGGGAATATTCATCAACTTAAAGCTTTTAAGGCCTCGAACTGGATGGCTCGCTGGTGTATGCTGCCACAGCTCCATTTAGATCAGGGAAATTGCACTGACTTGCACCACCTTGCAGGTCTAGCCTCTTCCCGGTTTATTGCTGGTGTTTAAATCAAGGTAGTGAAATCAGCCAAGTTACTAAGGGCAGGCAGGTTCCACGTTTGACACAGTTTTCTAGATATGGTTTTCAACAGCTTTTTCAAACCTCCTGGTAGTTTGGGCAGCATGAATCAGTGTGCTGTACTCTTCAGAACAAGCTTGCTCTGGATATCACAGGGATTTCCATTCCCTGTTGGTGCAAAGTTCCTGATGTAGAGACATGGCCCTTCATCCTATCTCAGAGGAGACAAACACACATAGGTACCAGCAGCCTCCAAACAGCTGCCTGCTGTGGTCTTTGGATGCAGATCACTTACAGCACACAACTACGATGAATCCTGCCGTTTCAGCTCAAAGTGTGACCTCCCATATATCACAGTGACAGGACGGAACGCAATGAGAGAGGTAGGCACCCCTCAGATGAGCATCTTTGCTGCCTCCGATTAGCTCTGTCCACAGCCTTCCCAAGTACAAAAGGTACCTGAAAATTAACAACAGCCAAAGCCCTGGTCATCAAAAGTCAGGAGAAAGTAAAGATCTGAAGATATTCCTCAGCATACATAAAAGCAGACTTTACTGCCACAGGATTACTTAAGGAACAAATTCCTACCCCACCCTAGATTCTTCCCAAATTGTAGCTTGCAAGCTACTGGAAGCCAGTGAAGCCTTTGAAGAAGGCCCAGAAATAGGTTTCTGAGTTGTGCCTATCATTGAATCAGACCGGTGACGATGGGTCTGCAGGTATCAGGACTCAGTAGAGGCCCCAGGGGGCAGCGAGGAATATCTGGGGGTGAGAACACTGAGCTACTGCCAGAGACGTCCCGCTGCCAGGACTGTCACCTTCAGGACACTTGTTTGTGTGACCAGACAGCTTTCAAATAACTTTGTAGCATGGCGCTCAGGTTGCCATTTCACCCATGTGCTGGCTCTGCGTGAACACAGCTTTGGAAGCCCCTACCCTGGAATTACTTCCACTAGGATAATGTGTTAGAGTTGAGAGTCACACAGGTCCTGCTTTGACATCAGCAGCCTGGGTATTTTCATCATAAGTGAAAAGCTCAGGCAAGCAAAAGCAGCCCGGTGACAGAGTCTTACCAATGCTGACTCAAGAGCAACCTTGGGATACCTGTTTCTGAGTCAGAGGTGACTGGACACATTGCACCAGGAATGGGCTTCTTATCTAAGGATGAGCTACCACCCCACTGCAGCAGCCCAGCAACTCATCTTGAAGAGTACCTGTACTACTCTTTGTCTAGCAAGGAATGCTGAGAGTGGGGGGAGAGTGGCCTTGTTCCAAAGGAGTGAGGTAATGGTGTGATAGTAAGAATTTACCTCTGCAAAGTGCCTTTTATTGTGAAGAATCATTTAACAGATTATATATTTGTAGGGATCAATCGGTCCCCTCTGCAGGGGACATGCCAACCATTCTGCATCAGCAATGCTGCGCAAATGCATTTTAGAGGAGAAGTGAAGAACAGCTTCTCCAAATGAGCACACAGAAAGAGGATATTGTGCAGGGAAAAACACCCAAGACATGTTTATAAATACTCGTCTATTCAAAAAACAGGAGGCTGTCTTTATCTTTCGCTTTCCTAACACGAGGGCAATGCCAGGGCAAGGCTTTCTGTGACCTTTAAAAACACCCAGACCAAGAGGAAAACCCAAGGCACAAAAGGAAATAATAAATACATGCACATTAGAGAGGTGGAAGCCCATCAGGCTATGCACACCGTTACATTCAGTCTGACCTCCTAGATTCCCTCTTCTTTGCCCCTGAAGAGCCCACCGCAGAGCCTTGTCTTGACCTCCCAAAGCAAGAAGGTATTGCAGCTTCCTCCCTTCTGAGAGGACCTAGTTAGATTAGATCAGCAAACACAGGGGGAAACCAGCGTGTGAAAATGTGCCCTCTGCTTATGCAAGAGTGGCCACCACGCCTGCCTCGCACGCTTCCCCTGCTGCTCAGCCAATGCGGGGTTTCACACAACCATGAAGAGGCGTATCTTCAGCTCGCTGAGATGGGGCAACTCCTCTGAACTCAGTGAGCTTGTCCCAGGTTAGGTCATCTGTGGATGTCACCTCTCAGCTCTCACCCAATGCCAAGGGATGAGCCCAGGAGGGCTCAGAGCCTCCTCACCCCAACCAGTCCCTGCCAGACAGTCTATCCCCTGCAAGCAGTGCTTATCAGCTGGGGTTGCTCCACTGGGGACCAGGGTCCCCTTGCACCCTCCCAAAAGGTGCTCAGGCTCCTACACCCTTGCTGAATCCCACTTCAGCTTTACAGCTGCTGTGAAAAGGGGGGAGCCTACCTTTCTTCCCACCAACTGAAACACCCCACTCCCTCCTCTGCTCTGCTATTCGTTAGTGATCATCTGGCTTCAGGGTGATCCAGAGAGCAGGCAGATCCAGCCCAGAATAAATGCAACACAATAAAAAAAACCCAAAACAGAAATGTCATCAAGTCTTTCAGTTCCCTGACCCAGCTCACAGCGCTGGTGTACTTACACTGACAGCGCAGCCTCTGGCACCTACCCAGTCCACACCCTCTGCTTTGCAGCAGATGATCAAAGCCACAACCCCTGGTGCAAGTCTTACTCACACCGGAGGCACCTGTGAGGATACCGTAAGTGGGTGCAAGTTGCCACTGGATATTGCTAGAGTGCCACAAAGGAGAGTTATTTCCTATCTTGACAGCAAACTGATATTATTTTTCTTCTTTTCACAACGATGCTACAGGAAAGCACAGTGAGGTCAAAATAACTGTGCTTATTAACTCCATGCAAGGTGTTATGTGAACACTTCTCAGTGCCAGCAGTGTTTTGAACCACAGTAGGGCCAGGAAAGGAGTCCCATAAAGTCTAAGAGAAAGTTGTCCTATTCCCACTCATTACAAGAAGGGTTTAGTGTAAGAATTACTGCAATTAATGTATATGAGCAGCTCAGAACAAAGGAAAAAAAAGCCAGTGGGTTTTTCAAGATAATGCCAGCCAAGCAAACAATAGACATACCCAGTGTGGGAATTCAGACAACCAACAGTGACCTAATTGTTCTCCCATCAACGTCAGTGGGGGTTTCGCTATTGATTCCCAATGTAGCTACCCTATGCATAGGCTGGAATTTAACAGCAGTGAAAGGACTTCTCCTTCACCTTCAGTTTTACACACTGCCTCTTCCTGTTCATAACTGCGGAGCCCCTTTTTTCCAGGTCAGCTCCAGAACTTATTTACATAGAAAAGGCATAAATATGGAACCCTATTCAATTTTCTCTTGGTGCAGTTTGGAAGCTGGAAGAGAGGCAGCAAAACCAGTATCCTAAATTCAGAAAAAAATTGGCAAACATTACAGAGCTTCCCTGCAGCAAACCACATCTACTGTCTGATACATGGGGTTTTTTCAGAGTGTTGCAAGAAATTTTAGTCTGGGAAGACACAAGGTGGATTCAAGGAGTGTCCAACTTGTTGGGCAGAAAGAGTAGGTAAGAGCCTAGACTGTGATGCTATTGTCCAGCAACCACCTAGATCAAACTCCTATCAGATTCCCGGTGTCATTTAATTAAGTGCTCAGACATACACACACTGACATTTATGGTTATGGGGCATCACACCCCCAAACCTTCCACATTAGACACTCCTGTTGCACTAATCGCTAAACGCTGTTGGCAGTGGTATTTTTTAATTTGTTCCTTGCCATTAGGAACACCATGCTAGACAGCACATGAACCAATCCCCCCAAGTACAACTTAGGGTGAGGACAAGGCACCTTTAGAAGGACAAGGTGAGCAAATGAACAACACGTGGGTACTGCGTTTTGCTGCCCCCCTGTTTCCACAGTCCAGCTCACTGCCCGCCCAGCAGACACTTTTCATATGGCAGTTATTTAGATTATGTCAACAAATGCATGTTTATGTGTAAATGTTAATCATGCCAATGTAAAGGAAACCAAGTTTGTCTTAACAACTCTCTCTTCACTCTGCTCTGATTTTGTTTCCATTTGATTCATTGAGCTGGCCTCACCATGAGTCGCAGGGTGGCTGAGGCTGAGAAGCGCGCATGATGGATCTCTCGGGCTGAACTACCCGGCAGCCTTTGTAGCGAAGGTCACATCTTAAACTGCTCCCTTGCTCGTAATCATGTCAGAGTCAATAAACATTTATTTATATCTGAATACCAAATGTAGCAGTGCTGGTGGTTAAGATTAAGGAGGAAGGCACGTGGGTCAGGCAAAGAGACCGCTCTATTGGTTTCCTCTGTCACAACATCTCTGATCAATACGACTGGCATCTCTCACCACCTGTCCCACCACGTGAGAATATCCCACCTACCTCTAGAGAATAGCCTGCCTGGAGCCTCCTGTTAAAAATATGATTACTCTCTGGGTGTTTTTACAGAACCTTGAAATGTGATCTGTCCCGGTCTTTCTTCAAGGTGAGACCTGATCTTTTCAGGCATGAATTTGCAAAGCTAACAAAACAATTCAGACGTGTTCATGAGGCTGTTTCCAATGTCACCAGGACAGATCATAAATTTTGCAGCTTCTGCCAAAACCAGGAGATAAGCTCTAGGCTAAATTGCAAACTCAGCTTAGTCAGCTCAAGGCTGAGCCCGAATGCTTCTGACACCCCCGCACATATGTTGAAGTACTTGTAGTTAGCCTCTGGCTTTCGAAATTGGCATTTAAGTAGATAGAGTTTGTGCTCCTCTGGGTCTCAAATAAATTTTACCAAGTGGAAAATAAAGTATGTAAATTATTAGACCCAAGATTTGGGTAATTAGAGGTTTAGTCAATTTATATCAGCAATTGCAACAACAAATGGAGTGCTGCAGTATGTCTTATGCATCTTGCTGGACTGATTGGCACTTAACGACAGTAAAATTCAAGGTATGCTGCCAACAAGCCAGCCTCCCAAGTGACAAATGGAGGCTGTGAACCACCTTCTATGATTGCCAATGTTGTGTGCAGGTTGCTTAAAATCTCACCTTCGTGGGAAACTGGTGAAGATGAGGGACTCATGACTGAAGGAAATTTTGTCCGGACCAAGGGCTGTTTTTAAGTAGTTTCACTGGAGGGATGGGTTCACTGTGGCAAAACAATTACCACTTAGGAAATATTTTCAGTACATTCTAGTAAATTTGGAATACCCCTCTGTGTGCCTTACTTTTGAGCAACTGGTGATCTAGACAGTTTTAGGAGAAAAAAGTAGACAAGAAAGAATAAGCTGAGTTTAAAATCCCCAAATGGTGCAGTGTCTGTGTGAGAGCTGGGCTCACCGGACCTAAAGCAGACACTGTGGTGGCATAGCTGGATTCTTCCTTGTCTTGGACCTTACAGAGATATTAAAGGAAAAACTGTAAAAACTATTCTCCCATTTTCTAACATCATACAGGATCCCTTCTGTGCTGGTAGAAATACCACCATAAAATGCAGAGCAGCAGCAATCCAGCCTGGTGGCAGTGATGGATGTTCACCTGGCCTCCAAACATAGCTCACCTTGACCACACGCATCTCCGCTATTAATTGCTATTTACTCACATTAGAGCCCATCCACCTTACAGCTTGGGAAGCCCTGGGAACATGGACCCGTGCTCACTCTCCCATGTTGGCCAAAACACCAATGACAGCTGAAGGTATGTACATCTTCAGCCTGCCTTGAAAATACGTACCTTCTGAGGATTTGCACCCACCTCCCCCTATTACTGGTGGGTTTCTATTTATTACTCTCTTCTAAAAGTTTTACCCATCAGCACCATGCAGTTTGGTTGAGCAGTTCCACCCCATGAAGTAGATAATTTGAACGCTGTGAAAATTTGACATTTTCTGCCACGTTAGTTGCATTAAGGAGGAGAAAAAGAAAGGAGGAGAGGAAAAGAGAGAAATTAGAACTCCCTAATTGATTAACAAACCGAAAGAATTGAGAACACTTCGGATTATTTATTCACAGTTAACAATTTATCCAGCCCTAATTACAGCCGCTAGAACATTTTCTTAGCTGCAACATTAATTATACTTCTTTCATGACTGCTATTTATATGAGCAGAAGATGAAATATGCAATTAGGTGATCAGATGCTGCAGTGGTATTGCTGATAATTTTTTTTTTCTTCACAATAGGTATCATTATCCTCTTAAACCAGCGCAAAAGGTTGGGCATAGTCGCTGCCCATCATTTACCATAGAGGACAGAGAGCTCCAAGGGAGCCCTTACAGAACCAGAGAGCGGGTCCATGGCATTCCCTGTCCCACAAGCAAGCCCAGATCCCCCAAAACAAAAGCACATGTGTGCAGAAAGGTTTCTCCATTTGCAAAGGGAGTATCAATTACAAACACATAAAGCAACAGAGAAGCTAAAGGAGAAGGCTGCCAAGAAACACCAGATCAGAGTCAGGACAACACTGGGCGCACAGTCCTGAGAAAACAAAACCAAAGAGACTTCTGCACCCCCGTGCTGAGCAGAAAGGGGCTCAGCGCTGCAGGCAAAGACACCAACCGTCTGGAATCCCCCTGCCATCAGGAAAACAAGACTCTGGCTCAACAAAGAAGAAGAAATTCAAAGAAACCCTTGATTCCATCACCATTTTCTCCAGCTATGGAAACAATCTATCATGACACTTTAAATTTAGCTGAACGCTTGCGTCAAGGAGGATAAAAACAGGAAGAGCGCTAATATCTCGGTCTTTTATACTGCTCCTTGTATACTGGTACTGCTTTTCATAGGAGGTAACATGTTATTTCCATTTTGTAAGCATTAAAGCACAAAAGAAAATAAAAATATGCTAAAGCATTACCGTACAACCCAACATAAGAAGTACTATTTCCATTATAGAAGCTCCCATAAGATCTCTTAAATCAGTAAGTTTTTAAAATGTCTTATGTTCCGTTTAAAAAAAAAAAAAAAAAAGGCAGATACAGCATATTTAATTCCATAGAATCTTGGAGTAAATTGTCCTTATGAAAAAATCGTATTCAAATCCAACAGAAAATATACTGGCATTATCTCTGCTTACTGTACATTTCATATTCTTTGTTCCCATGAAGATCATCTCCAGAAAAGAAGAGAGGAGCCCTTTCCCAGGGCTTGAGTTTTCTTACTTGCAAGTTCGAGCAGGATGGGTTTGCAAACTATTTTTTACCCCGTTCTTTCAGCAAAAGTCTATTTTGGTCAGGTTTGTGGGCCTGGCATCTAAGGTTAGTTTGCTCTTTCTGTGTGGAAAATGAGAGCACTGCCGCAGATTCAGGGATTTTTCTTTTAGAAAGAGAAGTACCAGAGGATTATCACATTTACTTTTCAAAGACCCGGCAACCTGCAGGATTTATTTTTATGAGTCTTGTTAATTGTCATGGTTATAGGAAACAGTAAGCCTTAAGTAACAGAAAGGAAGCCGGCTTGCTTGCATTTTGCTCAAACATAAAGAAGAAGCCGGACTTTTTGGTTATTACAAGCATGCACAATTCTGAAGGCCCAAAAAGACAATGTGCCTTTGCAGAAAGTCAAACAGATTGCTCTGTGATTTACTGCTTTGGAAGGGCAGCCTCAAGGCTGAATCTCAAACCAGCAAGAGGGCACCCAACACTTAGCCATTTGTGAGAAACAGTCTTTCATGTAGTAAGCAGGAGCAGCCTGGTTGCTGGTAGGAGCACCCTGAGCTGCTCACTCGCTGGCAGGGTGCAATTATTACACTAGAGTTGGTTACATAATGTTCTGACTGTGATGAGGTGGCCGAGTGGTTAAGGCGATGGACTGCTAATCCATTGTGCTCTGCACGCGTGGGTTCGAATCCCATCCTCATCGGCGCAGTTTGTCCCTACATGGGCATTGTCCTAGATTCAATAGGACAGAGGGCAATGGTTTTAAACTACAAAAGGGGAGTTTTAGGTCGGATTTTAGGAGAACAGTCTTCAATATAAACGAGGGAGATCACTGGAACAGGTTGCCCAGAATGGGGGGCAGAGGTGAAATATTTAAGGCCAGGCTTGATGGGGCTCTGAGAGACCTGATCTAGTGAAGATGTCCCTGCTTACTGCAGGGGGCTTGGACTAGATGGCCTTTTTAAAGGTCTCTTTCCAACCCATTACATTCTATGATTAGGTGGCCAAACGTTTCTTTAAAGTTTCTACAGAAGTGAAAGTTTTAAAGGGAATAGATCTGGGCCAGGTTACAAATAAGCGAAGGCTTAAATAAATGATTTCCACAGCTTTGCTTTTACATCAGCTGTTCCATCCTGTTAATGCCAAATTGTTTTTGAGAGGCAAAACTGGTTTGATTTAACCTGATTATTGTAGCTTCCTATTAAAAAAAATACGGCGTTGTGTTTAATAATTAATGTTAAATTATTGCAATATGACCAGAATAAGATTATTAAATATTTTCAAATTAATTTTAAGCAGGAATTTCCTTTTAAATACTTTTAAAACTCTGATTCCTATTCAGAACATGAACTTTCACATACTTGAATTTCTATTTTCTAACCGGTTTTCACCAGTCAAAATGCCCTATGGTTTTACAGTTCGACCTAATTTTCCCTGTGTCTTTGTCCATTTAATAAATAATATCTCTTCCTACAGCTCATTCAGAGTTCATTGCTGGAAGTATATTTCTGTAGGGAGTTCTTTTTTTATGGCCATGACACATTTCCTTCCAAAATCTAACTTACTGAATTCCTCTGGTTTCCTTAGCTGACCTGGGCTTGCCAGGGAGAAATATGTAGCTTAATATATTTGAGGCCATAAGAGCCCCCATGCAGCTGATGAAGCAGCAGCACTGGCTAAGGTTAATGGGGAGAAACAATCCCCTTAGAACACGCTCGGTGTGGTACCATGGAAATCAGAACGATTTTGCTGAGCGAAGACGACATGGTTTTGATTTGAACGTTGCCTCCTTCAGAGCAAACTAAACTCCAGCCCCGCTCCTCAGAAGGGCGCGCTGCTTTCTAAGGCTGACACACATGATAGATGGCCTACATTGTTTGAAGACAAAGCTGTTTATAAATATCTCAGCCTACGACAAAGGGCCTGATCTCACTTATACCAATTTTAGCCCAGGCTTTACATTAACTTGTGTGAAAGAAGATCCGTAACATGTAAACTCCGAAGAGTAAAGTTTCTTCCAGAAACGTGATCTGCTTCCAGTATTTAAAAGATATTTATGCTCCTGCTGTAGGGATCTGGAATCTGTAGGGATATTTTTTTTCCAAACGAAAGATTGATTTATGATGGTCTGTTCATGTTGCTATGTAGTCAATCCCCTCTGCATTTTGAAGGACTTTACCTTTTAACCTTCACCAGCAGGACTTATCAGCAAATGCATAGAGAAAAAGGGGATTGCCAGGATGAGGCTGTCACCTGATGACATCTGGGCAGACATGACATCAGGCAAATTTCAGTATCTCATAGCTTAGACTGTGAAAAATTCCACTTAAAATGCCAGGTACATAGATAAAATACTCCCTGCTCTTATTTTAATGAACATAAATAATAAAGATATCTTCCCAGTTCCTCCTTCTGCACCCTTGCAGCCCATTGCCTGCTTGCCCTCCCTTCCAGGCTTGCTCAGACACACCCACAGTTTCACAAACACGTACCACTCAAGCTGATGGACTCGTATGTCTGAAAACCAGTGATGAAGGCAAGCTGGAAGATTAGAGAAATGTTGCAGTAGGTCATCCAGAAGAATCTGCTCTGGAGGGGAAAGCAGAGTCCATTAATAACAGACTTGTTTCTTTCCGCTTCAGAGCTCTCGAGGTGCAAAGCTTCAGATGTGCAAGACTTGACAGGCCTGTAGCACTTACAATTGAGGTGCACAGACAGGGGCATTTGGCACCAACGAGATGGTTTGTGGAGAAAATGTACCATCTTCCTCATCGGAAAATGTGAGCATTAGACACTTGTCACAGGCAGAAATTGGAGGGAGACAGCAGCCAAAGTGAGGCCAGGACAGTGAGAAGCCCACAGTTTAGGAAGGGGGTGAGGAGTGCCTTGGTGACCAAATACCCAGAGGAGAAGTGCAGCTACACAAAATGTCTCAGGGGAGCAGCAGGGCAGTTGGAAGAAGGTCAGTATTGCTGAGCTGAAATGCAGGACTCCTCAGGACCCAGAGGAATGAGTCAGTGAAGCCAAAGCTGAAAACCAGCAAGCTCCACCGTACCCAAATTTACAGAACTGAAGAAATCTGGTGAGTTTTATGCCAAAACAAAGGCTCAGCTTCTCCATGGGTGAGTCTCTGAGCTACTGCCTACATGATGTGAACGGCTGGTGGCCAGTTCTGCTGCTGCACCCGCTCCCCAGGAAGCAGCTCCGGGGCTCCTCGAGAGGCAAGCAAGCACGGGCGACGCCTGATTAGCATGGGACTGATGGGTCTGGTTTCTCCAGCCTGAAACTCATTCCTAGTAAGTTAGTGTTTCCTTGAAAAAGGAAAGGAAAAGAAAAAAAAAAGAAAAAGGGCAGAAAGTTCACACCTCAGACATAAGCAATATAATATTAATCAGCTTCCTACCTGAATTACATCGTAGGACTCACAATGCTTGGGAAAAACTTGCCAATACAATCTCCATAATTAAAAAGAAATGAGCCCACCCATTCCAAACAAACTCTTTGAAACTGAAATTGCTTTCTTAATTGCAAATTATTTTTCCCTTCAACTCATGTTCTTTTGGATTCCTTATTTCAGTGTGACAAGAACTTGAATTTTGGTGGGGTTTTTTTTCCCCTTTATAATTTCTCCAGGGCTAGATTTCAATATCACTTTCCACAGTAAAGTCCTGTTTGCTTTGTTGGTCTACAAGTACTAGTACAGTGTGCTTGACAAGGGAAATCCAACTTGATCCTGATATTTCCTTCACCAATATTAACAAAAGGTGGCTTCGTCTAAGTCAGCTCTCCAAAACTAGAGCAGGGGGGATTAAAACCTCTCTATTTCCACCATTGTTTACTCTATAAAACCTGGAGAAACCGAAAATCTATTTTGTCCATCATGTCTACTCTACCAAAAGTTCCTAGCCTCCCTCCTAAAGCTGAGCATTATGCCTGCCTTTTTATAAGCCACACCACATCACAGATTAAAACTCCACCTCTTGAACCAGTTTGAAGCATAGACTTGACCTGCCATATCTGCTCGAGAATTGACTGGTAGAAATATATCCTGTCAGGGAAAACAAACCACAAAACACTAGCTGTTGATTCCATCCTCACAAGGAATTAACAGAAGAGGCACGGTAACTGTATATAGAATCATTGGATCATAGAATGGTTAGGGTTGGAAGGGACCTTAAAGATCATCAAGTTCCAACCCCCCTGCCATGGGCAGGGACACCACTCACTAGACCAGGCTGTTCAAGGCCCCATCCAACCCAGCCTTTAATACCTCCCACGAGGGAGTATTCACCACCTCCCTGGGCAACCTGTTCCAGTGCCTCACCACTCTCATACTGAAGATTTTTTTTCCTAATATCCAATCTAAATCTACCCCCTTCCAATTTAAAACTATTCTACTTCATCCTATCACTACATGCCCTACTAAAACGTCTCTCTCCAGCTTTCTTGTGGTACCTTCAGGTACTGAAAGACAGCTATGAGATCTCTCCGGAGCCTTTTCTTCTCCAGGCTGAACAACCCCAACTCTGTCAGCCTGCCTTCCTACAGAAATGCAGATTTATTTAACAGAAGTAAAGTAAGTGAGCGTATTAGACCACTCAATGTGAGAAACATAGATTAACACTGTGCTTGGCACTAAAGCCACACTGGTGTAAAGCTGACTCACTTCCGATTTACATTACTGCAAATTCAAACAGGCTGTGACTTTTTGGTTAATGTGACAGTAAAGCTCACTGATCTTGCCTCAGGGCCACTGTGACAGAGTGATGACTTCGGAAAGGCTGTTATCATGATGGTGGCATCACTTACTGTCCATAGAACAAAAGAAACTTCAGAAACCTGAAGTATTAATTAAACTAGTGCAACCTGGAATTGGAAAAAAAAAACCATTATATGAATAAAACAAGACAAAATAAAAGGCCTTGCATCTTTATGAAACTCTTTTCTGCAAATAATGCAGGTGTAAGACAATATAAAATCAGACCTCTCCATTACTCTATGTAAATGACAGTTTTCTAAATTGTCTTTATACTTGTTTCTCGCTGTTGAATCGCTTCCTGTGTTCTTGCTACATACTTTTCTGTAAGGATGGCATAAACTACTGCTGCAAATGACAGAAGAAAAAAAATATTTCCTTTCTTTAAACAGAGAAGCTGAAGTCCTCATGGAAAAAGAAGACCTCTAGCTGTTGAGCACCTGCAGCTATGGCAACCTGCCAGCACCATCATCTAATAAAATACGAAACAGTGGTAAACTTCTATTGCAGTCTTCCTAAATCAAATAGATTTTCAGCATAGAACAACACGTACCTAAAACTCTGCAAAGTGATGTGAGATTGCAGCAACAAGCAAAATCAGAGCAATATGTCACAAGCAATCACACATTTCAGTCGTGCGTGCGGCCAGTTGACAAGCAGACATTTTATCTCTCAAGAGGGCAAAAGTAATGGAAGGGCTTAAGCCATTCATTCTGTTCTCAAAAGCAGGGCCCAATTCTAGCGTAATATCACAAGAAGCATCTGTTTCATGTTGGCAATCAGTCATTCGTCAGCATTTAAGCCACCATAAATTCATCAACCTGGAACATACCTGAGGGAAATCCTAGGACTGGAAGAGCAGGAATGTTGCTGGTCCACATGAAGATACAGTGACAGCTCTAGGTAGGGAATGTTCCAAGCCCCAGTATCAGGCTCCCTCCATTTAAACATGTGCTACCAGACCTCATCCAAATCACACAGGCACTAAAGCCACACGTGTGCACACCACACAAAAAACTAAGATGGCTTCCAGACCCCTTTATCCAAGGAGAAAATTACCTCCTTGGGATCCATCCAGCCTGAACAATTCTATGACCACATGGAGTCAGTTTTTACCAGTTCCTGATGCTATCTGTTGCGCCGGGCTAAGCAAGCCTGAGAACAAGGTGCAGTTCAGTGCCCGTAGGCAGCACAAGGCACTTCTGACAAGGGCGAGTGTCTGTCACTGACCACCGATTCCCCAGGGGTCTCTCACCAGAGCAGCCGGCACTGCCCTCGGTGCCAAGGTGTGCTGGGTTGGCACAGCTTCAGCCTTTACTCCTGTGGATCTGAGGAAGACAGCTGTACACTGGAGATGCAAAGCAACAAATCCACTGGGGGTTGCAGCATTGGCTGTCTTTCATAAGCATTTAGGAAGGCAGGATAGGCAGACTGCTGCTGCTTCCGCAGACAGCTCTATTTAATGTCAGACACCTAAAGTGGCCTGACTGTTACTTTACTGGGGCTCACATCTGATTCTGCCATCTGAGACTGCTGACCTAAACCCGCAGTGATCAGACTGGCCACTTTTATCCCAGGAATGTGCCACCACCCCTGCCCTGCAATACCTCCCTTTACAGCGACAGTTCCCATGAACGCTTTGCTAAAATCAAACTGCATGTGTGTACACCAACAACCAAGGCAGTAACCATTCAAATTCATTAAAAACACTCAGCTTAACCACATTTCTCTTTTCTTACAAATGTTTCCTGTGTCGCTGACATTCAGTGCACCCTGGATGAGTACAGTCACAGCCAGGAGGGACTCTGGCCTTCCCCTGAGTCACCCTCCCCATCTGACAGGTAACAGAACAGCCTGGTCGGCAAGCACCACCCAAATCCGCTTCAGGGTGCAGCATGGTGCTGAACTGCAGGTCTCTCTCCAGCAGATTATGCATCTGTACCCCAGTGAGCGCTTTTAGAGACATCCTACTTATCATCTCCACTCCTCACGGGTGGCTTTTTTTACAGGAAGCCAAATATGGTGTTACAGAAGAAAAGTCTGGAAAGGTTTTGTTTTGCTTCAGAGATTCGTCTGCCCTCTTCCTCTGCCCCAGAAAACCTAATGTTTCCCTATATATTTATCATTCTCAAGCAAAGATTGCACAGTTGGTGCACTCAGAATATCTGATTTAGAATTCATATATATAAAAATTCACTGAAATCTCATTTGCATTTACTGGTTTTTAATACAGGAAAAAACTAGAGATATTACGCAAGATGGCAAGATGTGCTTAAAAAGAGCATTCCATGGGTGCTATATTGCTGTTTCTTTGGCTCAAGTAGGGAACTTTGGATTTTTCCTGTTAGGGTGAAATATAAAGTATGTTGGATCTATCTAGCACTATTTGAGACCTCCTAGGATATCCAAGCCCCATATGACATTGGACTTCTCGGAGACCACTGTCTGCTGGGAGGGAGGTAGGAGACTAAGCAGGATACTGTTAGAGCATCTCAAACTGTGCTAGGTGCTTGCAAATTGCTGAATTGTTTCCCAAGTCTTGTTTCTTGCTGTGAAGAAAACCAGGCAGTTTTCCAGCTTAAAAAATCTCTGCCTCCTATCCCAGGAGACTCCATATCCAACCCTTCTCTCCCTCTGCTTCATTTTAAAGTCAATTTTCCACCAGGGACAGAAGAACATTTCCTTTGCTGCAAAGTTCATTTGCATGTTCAAAAACCTGGAAACCCCTCATGTAATTTAGCTCTGAGCTGCCACTGAGGGCCTCACCTTCGGAAGCAAATTAAAAGCCTCGTAACAACCTCAGATAGATAACTCATTATAAATGTACCTTCTCAGATTTCTGGATGCATGTACAAGAGCTCTGATAGGTCTTGGATGCCTCTGTGCAAAACAGGCCAGGCCATTTAAAAAGCAGACATTTGCCAGAACTATGTATGGGTGCCCCAGTGTATTGGGTGGAAGCCTCATCATATTTTCAGCTAGTTTTACTACAAACTCAAAGCTCTGTTGAAGCTGAAGGCACATGTTTTACTTTCATAAGGTGGCAGTTCCTGGATCTGAGACTCCTTTATTCACAGTTATTAACATTTTTTCAGGCTCAGAGTATGTCATTAAGAGAATAACAATGTCAATGTACCAACATGAAATGAGTAACAAACCAATTTCAGTGCAGCATTTATAATGACGGATTGTAACCCATTTTAAAATACTTGTCATGCTTCCTTATGCCTGGAGTGAGGAGTTATCTTCACAGGCTCCTTGACAGATTTAACAAAACACAGACCTTTACCCCTGTGATAGCTGCCTTGAGTGCCTGCACAGACAGGGCAGCACACAGACACTTGCTGGACACAATGCTGGTGTCTCAGTATGGGTGCCCAGCAAGGGAAAACAAACCAAGCCATAAAAGGGCCTGTTTTTTCCCTCAAAGATAACTGGTGTGCAGGGTGATGGGCTCAGCTTACAGAGACTGGAGACTTTCACGTTCAGGAAGAAAGGTCCCACCAGGAGCGCCTGTCATCTTCATTTTGGCAATGGCCCCAGGCACTACAACAGATTGAAGGGGAAGATACGCAAGCAGAAGGCTAAGGGACTACCCTCGATTATCTGAGACATGTCAAAGAAGCACATTCCACCCTTCACATGTGTTTTCTTCTTTTTGAAAAGCACAAAGTGAGTATTATTATTTTTTTATTGTGGGACCCTTTCCATTACCCTCAACCAGACAGAGAAGGATGGCTGAGGGTGGGCAGTCACACTGAAATACAGGAGGACATGCTGTGCTTTCTCTAACCAGCAGGCAAGGCTGGGATGTTTGTAAACAGGAAAACAACTTTGATTTATGCTGTTAAGGAAAAATGTCTTTGTCTTTGTAACTGGAAAAGCAGCTCTTCATAAAGGCAAAATTCCTGTGGGCAAAAGTAATTTTTCACTTTTTCATTAGAACACAGAAATGAAATGCCTCTGAATCATGTCAGCCTGAATAGAACCATCGCAGATGAATTTGTGGTGTGTCAAGTTCAGCACTAAGCTGCGGCCATGTGAATTGCTGCCGTGCCACCCACGAGACTTCAGCGCAGCGGAAGCTTTCCCAGGAGGACAGTTTCTCAGGCTGCCCCTTCAGCTGGAACATTACATCTAGATGGGCAGTGCAGGGCTGTGGTGTGGTCAAACAGGTGCAGGCTGGTCAAGATGCTCCATGTGGAGAGAAAAATCGAAAGCAGGGGAGCTGGAAGTACAAGTCCCACAAGATTCAGATACTCAGTCTTCTGGATACATTACAAGTAAAAGAAAAAAAAAAACAACCCAAAAAAGTATTAAAGGAAGCATTTCATTTCAGTTCCACAAGCACTGAGCAAATGTCAGACTGGAAAGTTTGGGATGTCCACAAACTGTCTCAACTTTTCATTCCAAGTCATGAGGAAAAAAATTCAGAAGTATCAGAAGTTTCCACAAGATGGAAATCCTGGTCTTATTCTCCACCTGTAAGAATGACCTCAGGTTTTCTTCACTTAAGATGAACATGAACAGGAAGTGAACAAGTGAGATTTGTCTTTCTCAACATTTATCAGTGATTCAGGAAGAGCAGAGTCTATTGAGGCAGCTTTTCAAAACAAAAATAGCCAGGTCTTTTTTTTTTTGTTAGATGAAAAATTATATTTAGCAGAAAATAAAAGATTGAAATCCTGCAGAATGTTTTTCTAGGAGTTATAATTATAGATCACCTCTTTTCAAGATAAATTAAATCCATGATTAACAATTTTGCTAAGAACCAAAAGGGTATTTAGAACATCCTATGGCCCAAGCCTCCTTCTTATCTTGTTACATTTCTAAAGATGAGGTTCTTTCACATGTGAAAAACTCCCTGAAGGACAGGTGCTTATAATGGAAGTGACAAAGAGAAGTTGATGTTTTTCATGTTAATTTAACAAATTATGTGAAATAATTTGACAGCATCTCTCGTTAATTATGAAAAAAGAAAAAAAGACCATATTTATCTTCTGATTTTGAAACAGCCCAAGTAGAGACTGTTGCTTTAAATTGATGCTTCTGGCCAGCTCACAGAGTCCCTGATCACCTTAGCATTTTATATGCGGCTGGTATGCACATTTACTTGCACTACATGCCCAAGGGTCAAAGGATGGTGTAGGCTGCACAATTAGGGTTATCAAATATTTATGCAGATGTATAACACTGCTGGATATGTTTTAAGTATGCCAATGTCAGAAACAAAGTATGTGTGTGGAGGAAAACAATCTGCACAATACAAAGGCTATCCACATGCAAGAGTTGCTGGGAAATATTACCTACTTTCTGTTTTTATCATCCCATGGTGTCCAAAAAATGGGATTGCTGGAAAAAAAATGAAAGTAAGCAGAATCCAGATTTCTGCCCCAAGTCCTTTCTAAACATCTATATTCTTAAGTGTGACGGCGATACTTTTTTCCTAATTTCTACTGTTGTAACTCCATAGAGCAATTGCACATATAAAGTATTTAAGAATGTGCTGCCATGAGCATAGGTAACTTCATATGTCTTGGCAAGAGGCAATAGTTTTGCCCCTCTGGGATGCAGAGTCAGCCATAGCTATTTTCAGATAATTTACGAAACAATTTTATAGTCCCAGGGTCCCAAATTAAGGTGTAATGAGGTGGAGGAGATCTATGTGCCATCACAGCATTTTGTGATAAGTAACCTTTGAAGGAGCGTTAGATAAAATGGTGAGATGAGTGTTTTACATGCATCGTTTCTGGAACCTCTCCCCAAGTCTGCATGTCTGAAGAAAAGCAATTAGCAAATTACTTGTAAAAACAAGGGAATTCCTTGGTTACTAAGGTCTCCAGCTACCTCTGGGAACATGGAACTGTTTATTCAATGGCGGGAATTAATACCTGGCTAGGGGACTTCCAAGGGGCACCTCATCACGTAGCAGCTTTCAGCCTGAGATCTCCAGACTTGGGGCACACAGGGTGTCTACCAGGCTTACCAACCTCAGTACCTCTACTGGTGGATGGGTCTGGCCCATCACATAAAAATAAAGAGCCTTCAGCCTGCTCTAAGTCAGTGTGTAGGACAGCTGTGTCTTACACAGAAAAGTAGAGGATCACCTCCAACGGAGTTAGAAAAACCTGAGATTTAATGACAGTTGTTTCTAACATGTTCTCTGGAATAAGATCCATCTCATCTTTTAGATTGCATACCGTTTGTTGTCCTGTCATCTTGCTTCTGTTATTATTTCATAATTAACTGTGCAAATTAACCTTTTTTCACAAGAAGCAACAGACAATTCATCTCACTCTCTAGCTGTGAAGGTCACATTTTTCACCTGAGTGAAAGTCCCAGGTCCTTCTGACTTTGTGCACCTTTGTGACTTCTTTATCACTACTGTGTCTGCCACAGTCCTGAAAATTTTGCACACCCATTCTATCTTTTAAAATGGGCAGCAACTAAGCACTGGACTGTCTTTGAAAACTCCCCAGACCCTCACCAACTGAGTACGTTTTCTGGGCTCTTTGCATATGTGATTGAGTTCTGCATACCGCCCACACTCCCCTTGAGTTTCACTGACTTGTTTCCAGGGTCAATGCCCACCTAGCTGTCCCAAGCAAAATGGACATGCCAGGAAGCACAAAGAAAAGTCTGAAGGCACAGGCACTCCAGTCATTACCTCTCCTGAGGAGATGTCCTTGAGGGAGCCCTTTGTACCTCCCAGAGGAGGGTAGTTGGTGTGACCAGGTCAGAGGAGCAAAGTTCTGCTTGCGACTTGCCACAGCTGGATGGAGCAGGGGACTGGTTTCCACATCACATCTATTTCCCTTCTCTCTCAAAGAGAGCAGAATGGGTCTTAACTATCTCTGATAATTAACAAACCCAACAGACTACCACTGAACAGGTTCCATGACCAGCTCTGGCGTAACCTCATTGTAATTGCTTCTGCTTGGGCTCACAATGAAATTGTCTCTTACCTATCTCTGTGGGACCAATGCCTGGGAGGCATTGCACCTATCTTTTGGAAGAATCAGCACTTGACAAAGTATCTTGAAATGTGTTCCTCTGCCAGAAGTTATGAAGCACCATGTTGAACCAAAAATTCCTTGTTGCTATGGTTGCCACTTGCTTTAAATCTCTTTACTACTCTTTATTGAACAGCAGCAAAGGAGAACAAACACGTATACAACGCTTGTAATTGCCTGGTGCATATTTTAACATTTTTCTTTGGTGGCTGCTTTAAATTATGCAGTAATATTGCTGGCATGCTTCTCCAGTCCCTCTTCCCTAAGAGGATACATTTTACAGTGCTGAAATTGGACACTGGGTGTAAGAATCACACATTTGAATATTTTTTTTCAGTAGCAGATGTGTCACATGCAATGTATTACAACTCAAGCTGTAAAAATTAAGTGGCATTTGCATTCATTAAGCATACATGAAATCTAATTCCATTAGGTCCAGCAGCATTAAGGTCTGTCTGTTGCTGCTGATGTTACAGCTTAGGGACATTATATCTTCTGGCTAGATTTTGTTTCATAACCTAATAAAGCCAGGAATTACATCCTGGCTTGATGCCTTTGCAAATCCAGCTCAGCGAACATACAACGTGAAAGCCGTAGATGTAAATTATTTATATTCATCATTGTCCAAAATATTAATGTACCAAAAAAAGCTTTAACAGATTAAGCAAACTATGGGCACCATCCTCACAGCAGAACTAATTTAAAAGACAACAATATGATTTGCTGGAGCCAAACCTCACTTCTAATCTTCCCGCTTTGTTACAGATACAGTTTGATACAGAGGAACTGTTAACATTTCATCAAGGCTATTTAAAGAATCAAAAGCTTACAGTTACTTTTCATTCAGCTTCCCAGAAGCGTTGATCTGCACAATCCCCCAGGAAAAGCAAGGATACTTTCCTTTTCAGATTTCAAAGCTTTTAGCTGACGTAGAAATTAGGTAGAGAAAAGGAAGGCAAAATGTGCACCAATTGCAGCTTTTATAACTTGTTCTGCTGAAAGGATAGCTTGGGTGCAGGATTACAAGTAGAAGCCCAAACTCAACAAATCACTTTGGTCTGCATGTAGTTTCACAGCCATGAGCACAAGACTGCCCTCCTTACTACTCCAAAATCAAATCTACCAATCAAAAAGTGTGAACTGACTTTTTACTGTGAGATGAATCCAGGTGTCAGCCTAAGGTTTCATTCACAGACCTTATTTTCCAACTATCAAATTAACAAGGGTTCATGAAGTAAAGGTGCCTACCTTCCAAAATCTGATTTCTTTTCTGATTTTTAATGGCATCACCAGGCTAGTCCTCCTGTTGGAAGTACCAACAAAACGTTCGTTTCTAATGAGCTGAACAACAAATCTATTTCCATGGAGATGCAAAAAACAGAAAGGGTTTACTTAATTATATACAAATTATTTCCAGTGGATAGAGATGTTATTTTTCAGATATCAAAGTTCTCTGCTGCATCTACTACATAATTTCAAAGATGTAAGTGTCCACCACCAGCAAGAGATGATTTTTTTGCCTTTTCAAGGACTCTCCATGAACAATCTTCTTTGTTTCACTTTAAAATGTGCTACATATTTACATATATAAATAAAATATAAAGTAAAACTGAACTCATGGCAGCTTTACTTCCATTTCCAACCCATTCCATCATCTGTTTGGAAAATCTCTCAAACTACCAAGACAACCTTTGAAATTCTTCAGATCTAAGCTGACACTTGTATCGTTCTCCATAGTCAATGGAGATAAGAACCCTCAGAAAACAATTCATCCCATCTTAAAATAGTTGGCTTAGATAAGAGTGTTGAGCCATTTTAAAAAACTTTTCCCTCTAGGAAATCATGTATTGACAGCTTAGATCGCTAGCTCATAGAAAGCTCAGCTTAGCTGAGATCTCACTTGGTATCTACTTCAACTGAAATCCACTTTGAGAGCACAGTCTCAGCAGTATGTTTCCTAGAAATTTATTGTAACATTGTGGGAAGAAGCCAAGAAGCTGTGCATCTCTTTACTTATGAGTCAACATAAACCATTTGATGAGGATATGATGAGTCAATGTAAACTATGAGATGAGGAACCATTTAATCTATAACAAAAATACATGCAGAGGATGACCTAGAGACTAATGATCCAGCTGTCCTGTATCTAACTTAGAGGAAAAGCCATAATGTAATGTCCCAGTCGTATTTAGGAAGAAATTAAACAGATATTTTTTTTGTATAAAGTTGGTAAAAGGTGATATTTCATTTCCTGTTCCTTAGTTGTCATGTTTTCACATTAGTATGTGTCAGGAGTTTGACAGACCACAAAATATGAACCTCTTTCTATGACACTTAAAGCTGGAGAAGTGCAGAAGGCTGTGAGCAGAGGTCCCAGCTGCTTTGCACTGTAGACGTGATACAAAACATGAAGAAAAGACCCTTCATAGGAAGCTGAGCTTACTCCTGTCTATAGCTTCTCTGCAGTGTTCACCTCCATCAGCTGGTCCTGGCCCTTCCACCACAACACTTAGTGCCAGACCCATTTAAAAATATTTACCTCAATGCAGTATAGACTCTGAGCTGGGAAATATTTTGGGCCAGGGTGCTGGTGGAGGAGAAGAAAATTTTTCATGGATGCTCATGGCCCAACACAGGAAACTGCCCTTCATTTAGAAAGTGCACTTACCTTCCTTCTCCTCCTCACTCTGGCCCAGCACAGAGCTCCTGTCTGCAATGGGAGAAGTATGTTTTATGTAAATCAGTTCCCAGTGTAGTCACTCATTATTAATGCAGACAGCTCTGAAGGGAGAAACCCATGGCATTTAGCAGCAAGAGCTGTAATGAAAATGTCATTAAAGGAGTCAATCTGAAATGGCCTCCTAACTTTTTCTATTTTCCTGTCTCACACAGCTCTCTGCATCCCTGGGAACACTTCCCTCAAGTCAATCTTTTTTGGCACCAAGACACAGTTTCATGTGGAGGGGGGCATCAGTTTCTGGCAAACAGGTCATATTTGAGAGGAATCACCATTTAAACATTGTGGGAAAGTTTCCAAAATACATTAGGTAGGTACGAGACTAAACAGCAAAGGCTGAGGAAGCAGAATCTCCAATGGCTGGCTGTAAGCTAGGCAACTTCCAGAAGCACTGATCTGGAAGTCGCGGTGTAGCCCCTTCTTATGTAGTCAGTAGAGTTGATGACTGACCATCTTGTTTGCTTAGACCTTCCAAGTTCTTATGCCTGTAACTCATATAATTTACTGAAGGGTCTTTCTGGCATATCTGTGTTGTGTGGATCTACTTAGCTGATTCAAAAAGCCTAACCCAACAATTCTGCTAAAGATTTCCCTACTCCTTCAGACCACTTCTACCCCAGCACAATGGACTATGTTAACTGGAAACAACTGTCTGATAAACCGACTCAGGTTGGCAATGAACATCCCTTTTTCCTCTATTTCCTTGGTACTTTCCATTTCCATACCTGAATGTTGAGGTGTCTCCTTTGGGAAAAGTAGCTATTGGTATCAGGGAGTGGTCACCCTGGTCTGGGCGGACATGTGCTGGTCATGGCTCACGTTCATATGTTATAAGGGAACTGGGTACCTTTCTCCTTAATTCTGAGGGTTTTCAGGATCTGTATGGTAGGCATGTGTTTATATTAAACCCTCAAAAATGTGTGGATAAAGCCAGTATCTTTTATTAAAGCAGCTACCGTATTTATAAAAATACACACGATTTTCGGCACACAGAAGGTGGTGAAGGCATGTGTCCAAAATTATATCCAGTTTTTTTCCTAATAACTTTATTTGCCTATAAAAAATAATGCTGCTCTACTCACAAACCTTATCTCCCTTATGACCTGACAGAATTATGGCTGGAACAGCCCGAAGTCCATAATCACAGGATCATAAAAGCGTTACGGTTGGAAGAGACCTTAGAGGTTACCTCATCCAACACCCCTGCTCAAGCAGGGCCACCCAGAGCAAGCTGCACAGGACCATGACCTGGGGATGTATGGCTCCTGACTATCTCTAAGGACAGAGACTCCACAACCTCCCTGGGTAACCACTGCCAGTGCTTGGTCAGCCTCACAGTAAAAAAGCGTTTCCTGGTAGTCAGACAGAGCCTCCTGTTTAAATATACTGTTTAAACCATGCACGGACCCTTATTTGTGCTCAGCACACACCATCCCAGCGTGTCGGTACATTCCTTTTCCCATCAGCTTGGAAACAGGCTCAGGATTTTACACTGCAATATTATAACCCACCGGTGGCAAAAGAGAAAATTAACGAGTCTATTTTTTCTTGTCACAGAGCGGCAATTCCACACAACGTGGCAAAAGATGAGGGGGGGAAGCACAGCGTCATTTCCCATTCCATAAAGAAGCAGAGGCACTGAGACTGCCACCAGCATAATTCAGTTCCCTCTTCCCCTGTTACTGTGCTTGGCAAGAGGAAGGGAAGAGTACCGCAAGTGTTCACACCAGGCAGTAACACAGCCAGCCATGGGCGGGGGAAAGCAAAGCAAAGCTGTTTCTGGCTAAAGTGTTAAGAAACCAATGAAAAGTCCAACAGACAGACAAAGCACAACCAGCATTTCAGAAATCACTCTTTTTACCTTTGAAACTCACACCCCAGTTGGGCAGCTGGCGCTGGGGGAGGCCGCTAGCAGGTCCTGGCTGCCACAGGATGCCTGTAGGACAGCCGGCGGTGCAGGACAGTCTGCAGTGATTTGCTGTGGATCATCCCTGTATCCGACTGCTATTTATTGTGCAGGAGACATACAATGTTATGTCTCGGTGGATGTACTTCACTGTCATGCCTGATCAAAAGTGTTGCCTTGGAGCAATCTTAGCTTGAGAGAACCCCAAGCAGTTTTATAAGTAAGAAGTCACCCCAAGGTGACACTTGAGAGGAATAACATTAAAGTATACTCATCTCTCTTGTGTCCCTGGCTACTTCAGAAGCTCACAAACAAAGCCTAGCTCTGCTAGCTGGTACTCGGAGAGGAAAAGGACTCTTATGTCCTTGTTCATGTTTATTCAGTACTTCCTAAGTAGAAAACTAACTAAAAATGCTGACTCTAGTCATGAGCACTTGAGTTTTCAGTAAAGATAGTCAAGTAAATGTTTTATTGTAAGCATATTTAAGGAAAGATAAAAATATGTAAGCTAGTGAGCTCACGCTTTCTCAAACCCAGGGAGGAACCAATGACACAAAAATGACACTTCAGGCCTGATCTGAAGGTACAAAATAGATTAGTTGCACACAGAACAGTCACAGACCCATGCACAGGTGCAGGCACTCCCCCATAGCAATGCAAGCTCAAGATTTTCCTTCACCTCCAAGGAAATGCCCTAGTTGTGCATGGAGGTGTGGAGCAGAGACACCTGAACTAGTTCCAGAGCCAGCAGGAGCACAGTCAGGACAGGGCAATGCAGCATCTGCACTACAGTGCCTGGCTGGTACCAGCCAAGTGCACGTCTTCCACACGCAGGGCTGAGGCACCGTGCCACCTCCGCACCACATCACTACTCTTCAGCACAGAGCGGGGACAAGGAAATGCTCATCCCTTGAACCCACTGTGTGCAAAGACCAGGCAGTTCTTTTGAAATGTCCCTTCTGGTCAGTGCTGACAGCATTACTGCCAAGGCTGCGCTGTCTTGCTCCTTGATTCGGTCTGCCTACAGCATCCTCACTCGTCTACCCAAATTGATTTTCAACCCATTGGTACCATACCCACAAGCAGACAAACTAAATTATCTTTGTGCTTTTGTTTTCTTCTTGCTAGGCTTATTAACAAAAGTAAGGTTTAAGTGTTATCTTAAAGCCTTCAGTCAGCTCTGTGTCCACCTGCTGAAATCAGGAACCCAAGTCCCAGATGATGGGCTGCAGCCAAAGGCCAAGAATGGGTTAAATGAGTCTCTTGGGCAAAATAAAAATGCCATTTCTCTGTCACTAGCTGAGATAGGACTTGTCTTGGACAAAAGCACTTGGGATGGGACTGCCAGTCCAATTTATCTCCACAGTCTGACAAAGAGTTGAAGGGAAGGATTTGTTAAAGATTCATTTCTCATTTGTTTAAGAGCTGAGAAATCCCACACAATACTCAAACAGACCTCTTCTGAAGGTGGCAGAGAGCCCTTGGGTGACAAAACAAGCAGGGAAGAGTGCTTGGGAGCAAGAAGAGTTACACTCTTCAGACAGTAGCCATCGGAAAGCAGCAAAGCCGGCTGCCTTCTCCCTTCCCAGGCAGTCAGCAGGGCAGTCCCAGGGCTGTGCTGTGCCAGAGGTCACCACAAACACCAGCACGGCTTCTCTGCTTTTAGAGTTGATGCAATTTTTAATCTGTCCATGTGGATCCTGGTAAAGCCACCCAAAATTATCCTTTGTCATCAGCCAGCCCCAAACGTTCCTGTGGCATCAAGTACTCTAATATATTTCTCTTAATTTTCTCTATGAAAAATGGGAGAAAATACTTATTTCCTCTCATTTTCTATCCACACAGAGATGCAATTTTTTAATTCCTGTTCTTTTTACTACACAGGGCAACTGGCTGTTGTATCCCAAAGTCCTCTGAAGAGCTAAGATATCAAAAGTGCGGATCAGATACTACCAAGCCATGTAAAATGCACCACTCTGTTAAAAAAGGTCTTTGGAAACCTACTGAAAGACTTTGCAATCCAAAATACAATAAAATTAATTCAGCTTTTCCGAGCTCTTTGAAAGATCCAATGCTGCCAAACAAAGATAGTTCATGAAGTTCTTCAATTAAATGTTTACATTTTTTTATCAAAAAATAGCAAGTGACTGAAACAAGCATGTTGCAGCAAAACGTAGCAGCACTGCCAGAACTTTTGTCAGGAGAGATTTTTCACCTCTAGGGCGTGATTTATGGTCAAAACCCAAGAGAGGCTTAGGATCGACAATAGCCTAAAGACCGGGGCTCTCCCAGACCTGAACTTAGGACCCCAATGTACTAGGGAGGTACAATAAATCACCACGGTATTAACTACCTACCAAACTCAGCCTCTGACTTTCACAGGTTGGCAACTGCTGCACTTGTGCAGGAGATCCTTGGTATTTCTGTGGTCAGAGTGCTTTTCTGGAATGTGGGAGGCCAGCAATGTTGAATCTCTTTCACCTGACGTGAGGTGATTAATGAACTGTTGGCTGTGCCAAGCACAGGTCTTTCTTTTTGCATTTTTGTTCCCATAACAATAGAAGGAACTTGGTTTCAGCACGAAACAGAACAGAAAAGGGTTTGTTTTTTTCAAAACCTTGAAGTTGTGTGAGACTAGAAAATTATCTCTTACCCAGTTGCTAGAGATGACTCACCCCTGTGAGATGGTTGCAATTTTCTTTTGGGACACTCAATAGGTTCCAGGTGAGCAGCAGCGCAGCACATAATGGGCACGGCCTGAACTTTAGGGGCTTCCAAAGCAAGCCTGGAGTAAATGAGGCTCCTTGAATTTTGGGAGCAGAGATCCAGGTGTAGTATGGACTCAGAGAGAGCTGCAGGAGCTGAGAAGCTGCAGGGTTTATACTTTGCCTGTCCCCTTACCAGGGCTCTACTGCTTCATGCTCAGGGGGATCAGGACTCAGGAATGAGATTATTTTTTTTTTAAAGCTGCCTGTGTTAGATTGGGGCAATGAAATGAAACGTTGGTTGCAGAGGGACCACACAGCTTCACAGTTTGGATGGATCTAGGTCCCATTTTAGCCTTAAATCAAACTGGGGATATATAACAGTTCATTCTAGTCTAGTGCCCCTGCTTTCACCTTAACACAGGTTAACCGGGGGCCATCATACAACCAGTTATTGTTTCATGTAACCAGCAATGAAATTACCTGTCTGGATCACTGCACACTTATATATCAACAATAGGACATGATTTAGGAGTCCTTGGTCCTGCTGTTTCAGATATGAAACCGCAATGAAGCATAGCCACCATGTCAAAAGCTGTTATTGGGGCCAGGGTTTGGGCAAAGTGGAGCGTACCCAGGAGATTCCAGCCTCACCTATGCAAAATGGCTGTTTCTGAGTAGTGCCATTACACATCCAGTCTGGATACAGACAGACAGACAGACAGACAGACATACATTCACAACCCAGCTAAGCAGGGCGGGAACAACTGCCTGCAGCCTGGAATGTTTACCTTAGAGCATCCCAGGATGGCTCAAAGGACAGGCAAAAGAAGCAAGCTCCCCCCTGCAGCCCATGGGCAACAAGGTATCTGCACAGTTCAATTTGCTGTGTTTTCCCAGGTGAGCAGAGCTGGAGGACTGCGTAGCATTAAACTTCTCACAGGTCTTCCCAGAAATCTCCTTCTACTCAAGCCCAGGCAAGCCTTCCTCCCAGGATCCTAAGCTGAGGTACCTCTGAAATGGTCAGGTCTCATGTTCCACCAGCTCCAGGAGGGAAATGTGCCATTTCTCCTGCACCCACTCAGCAGTCATAAGAGTTTATCATGCCTGGATGTATACTATCACTCTTGTCCCTTCACTTCAGCCCATTTCCTCAAGCAGTCACAGAAGAAAAAAAAAGAAAACCAAAAGAGTAACTTTATTAAAGCTACCTGCCTCACTTGTAGCAGGAGTATATTCTACTGAGAAAGTATTCCCTTTGCAGACCAAGAGTCAGCTGCACAATCCCTTAGGAACCCAGTCCCCTCCAAGCAAAAACATACCTAGGTGTCTAGGGATCTCCTGAAAATCATCAGCTCATCAAAGCACTGGAATAGGAAGAGAGCTGGGAGAAAACATGGTGAAAGTAGATGGTGATCTACCTTTTCCAGTCAGTCCCCACCTAGATACATCACTTCCAACAAAGATGACGTAGCTGCCCTGGCATTCCTCTAGCAATTACTTGTCCTTTTCTTGAAGAATTCAGATGGCTGAAGGCCCACTGTTCCTTTGACAAGTTAGCAACAGTTGTTCTTCCCCTTTCACTCCTCTAAAATAATGTTTTAGGCTGGCTCTTACAAACAAGAAATACCATTTTTCTTCTGAAAATTTCCCGTGAATATGTGATAACTCTTAAGAAAGACCTGGGAGTTGGGCAGAAATCTTCTGGGACGCAAATAGTGCTGCTGTCATTTCAGGTGTGCTGGCTGACAGCTGACACACACTGACAGTAAACATAAAATAATACAACTGTGTTTGTCTGCACATGCTGTTTAGCTTGTGGCCACCGTCACAGCAGATAAAGCTCTTGTGTCCCATTTGAAGTGACAGGTAAACAGATATAACTTAAAATAAGACTATCCAGCACCTATAGTATATCCTGTGTGACACACTGTATGTGTTTGTGCATATGTGCACGACAGACAGTGCTGGAATATTTTAAACACTGCTGCATCCAGAGATTGGTAAATTAAATAATCATTCATTAGTTACCATAGCGATGCAGATGCAATCACAGTGAACAAAGAAGGAATGGGTTGAGGGGGTTGGTGTATGAAACAACAAATGCTGGCAGGAGCACGGCCCTGCATTGATTTTTGTTAATATATTTTTATTTATTAAAATCCCCTGGCTGCAAGATCTTGTTCCATATTCATTAGCGTTTCACCTGCCTGCAAAGGGAAACGGAAGATACCCTGACACAGCCTGCAAGATCCAAATCCTGAGCTGGAGCAAATTGGTACAGCTCTATTGACTTTGGCAAAGAGAGGCCAGTTTATGGCAGCTGGGAATCTGGCAAAAAAAAAGAGCATCTAATTCTCTGTAGCTCCTGCAGACTGACTGCTGCTGCGTCCTCTGCTACTTTATAACTTCTTTACGGCAGTGCTCTCCAGTAAACAAGCACAGGCAAGGAGAAGCTGGCTTTCCCAAAGCCAGCTGGCAGGTCTAGCTGTTTAACTGTCATTAATTTTATGGCAGCTATATAGAAGCTCAGGCTTCTAGTCAGCCTTGAGAACATCATCAATAATACTTTTGCCGCTGACAAGAGAAGCAGGATGGGGTTAGGAGTAGCACTCATCAGGCAGGGTTTAAGCAGAGGGGGATGTGCCACCTCGCCCAGCAGCGCTGCACTCATCTATGCCACCTGGACCCTGCAGCACCCAGGCACAAAAGCAGCACCATGCATCTGCAGGAGGCTATGTAAGAGAGAGAAAGAAAGAGGACCCAGCCCTTCTTTGGGTCACTGCAAACATGCTCGTGGTCAACTGCCTGACGATAATGCTAAGCGACTGGCTTGCTGAAAGGCCAATTAAAACTTCCTAATTTATATCTGCATGTGCATTTGGATAGAATAGAGTGTGCTGATAGAAAGAAACTGTGCTGAGACTAATGCCAAGGTCTGGTCTAGAGGACAGGGTCATCTCCAAACAAGGACAAACTGCCTCAGCCCTGTCCTCTGCCGTAATTTCCCTAGCCGGTGGCAGCAGGCAACTATACAGCAGGCACCTGGACAACTATACAGCACAGTGTGCCAGCAGCAAAGGGCAGTTTGCACTGAAACACCAACACGAGCCCTGGCATGATCACAAGTCTCTTCTTTTACGCCATCACCACTTACTTGCCAGTGATAACCTATGGCAAAGGAATGGGTTGGGCAACTGGGACAGGAACAGCTCAGACACAGCAAACACGAGACAGACACCAGCGCGCTTGTGTCAGACATCAAGTGGCCTTAGAACAAATCCTCACCACAGCCTGAGTTTGTTGCTCTTTGGACTTCTGATATTTGTCGAAAGCCAGCATAAATCTCCCAAAAGCTGTGACTAGAGTCAGCTTTTGGCTAGTGATTCTCAACAAAGCCCATGTAGAGTGGGTGACCTATTGCAACCCTTTTTAGAAAGTCAAACATATCTCCCATATATTGGAAATATTATGTAGATACTAAAAAAAAAATTAGCATCTTAGATGCAGAGGTGAAAATAGGAAACTGGACAGCATCGTTCCCAGAGGTCTGCCTGCAGTCTATCCTCACTGTACCTGAATGTTTCTGTCCAAAATTAACATCAGTGACCACTATGTCAGTCATGGCTAACCATTAGGGACAACATAGCATAATGCATGAATGAAGCTGGGCATCCTCCTCTGAGCTGCACTGTCCAGATACCCACTCTCCAAAACGCAGTAAACAGAAAGCCAGACTGAGATCCCTTCTCCCAGCTTTAGATCAGTGCTGTAAGAAACAAAGGCCACAGGGTCATAAAAGAAGCCCCAAAATATCCAGTGGCAATATCCCTACTGCAAATGATGTAAGAAGCAGCTGCCAATTCCCCAGTCATCCCCCAAGAAGTCACTTGCAGACAAGCTGCAGGCCGGAGGTGCAGTGCAAGACTCTGCACAGTTTGACGGAGGCTGCGGAGTACGGCTGATGAAAGGACACTATTTCCAGCAGCATGAGCTGGACACTGGGAGCAAAGCAGCCTTGCTGCACTTCAGACAGCAATTCCATCAGCAAAAGACATCTGCTCAGTGACGTCTTAAATTCTTCAGCATCACTTGGCTTTTGTTTAAAGGGACAGTGTTTTCTAGCCTTTCCGACAAGCAGGTGTTATTAAATCTATTCAGACATCTTGCATACAGGAAATAATAGCCATCTGTACATAGAAACATTCTTGATGATATCCCACTGGAAATGACCAATCTGTTTTATCTGGAAGTAAGAGAACCAGTATCAAGCTTCTTCCTACTCCCAGGAAAAAAAATGCCCACTTCATTGCTGTCTTGTGAGCTGTGAGATGAGAAAAGCTTATGTTTATAAATCATATTTTGGGTCACATTTTAGTTGATTGTAAAGACTCTCTATATACAGGGGGAGTCCTTTAAGCAGACTTCTGTGCAGAAGAGAATAGTCTGAGGTTGCTGGTCCGCATATTTATTTCTGTTATATGTGTAAGTGGCTAATAGCCTCAAAACCACCTCTTTGAATTCACAGCACTTTGAAAAGTACAAATCCTTGAAAGTAAAGTTTGTCTCCTCTCTCACTGCCAAAGGTACTAACCGGGAGTAATGCTGCTGAGTACAGGAGGAAAGAAGCATCTTCTGGGTGCTCCTATGGCTGCTCTGCCTGTACCGCCCTGCACACACCACTGTCCCTGGTGATGTGGCCTTTTACCAGGACTCACACTTCTGGCAGAAGACTCAACACAGACTAAAAAGGAAAGCGTCTAATTTATTAAACTACACTACACACACAGAGAAACCAGAGTCGGTTAATGAGAAGCACGACCAGATCTTTAAAAACCTCCCCTCACCTCTCCCTTCTTAGCAGACTTCCCTTTAGTCATGATTTTGCTCCATTCTGCCCCGCCACACAAAACCACACCACCTTCTCTTACCCTGAGAAGCTGTACAACAGAACTGCGTATGGGGAGCATGTTGACATTGTTGAGGTTAATGACAGAACAACAGAAAGCACATTTACAGGCAAACAGATTATAATAATTACTTGAGCAAGCCATATGAGCAACATATTGCAAATTGGTGTTCTGTGTGCTTTAGCAGCATTGTCACCCTCATCACATTTTTCACAATGGGTAGTACACTATCTCTGGTCCTGGGGAACATGATGCTTTCCACAGAGACTCTCTGTACATAACTGCTGCCCACCACACATAAGACAGACATGCACCCTATAGCTTACTGTACACCCCAAGGCACTGCTGGCTGCCCCTCCTGCAGCTCTGTGGCATACAGAGAAGGGGGTGATGCAGTTTCAGCATCGCATATGTCTTGCCTTTGACTTCCCAGCCAAATGATCAACTACTGATTACAGGTGTTTGGCAGCAAGAGGCCTTCAGTGTGAACTCAGCAAGGCGCTAACTGCTTTAGCACCGTGTGCTGAGGGGGCATAGAAAATAAAAAGTGACTAAATCAAGAATTTCCCCCCCTCCCCATCTGAAACCCAAGGTGGGGGGGCACTTCTTGATTTCTTTACTTGTTAGTCCTGTTTCTGGATGTTTTCAGTAGCGGTCATGACTTTTTAATGGTTTTTGTGAGATGAAAGCCTGTGACAAGAGCATGTGTCACAGAAAGCACAGCGGTGAGCCATGGCTTTCATATATATGTTAACCAGCCTTTATAGCATTACGGGGCCTGGGTGACACGAGAGTAATTCAGTTAAGCTGCAGCGAAGTACACAGTTTCTGTGCTATACATCAGAAGACAGAGGAGCGTGGGACTGAAAGGCGAACAGCCGGAGAGAAGCAGCTCCGTGGCGTCCCACAGCACACGGTTAATATGGCAACGCTGCTGTGCCAAACACGTGGGAGACACTCTGCTGGGGACGGTGCTGCTGGGACCGCGGCACCCGGGAAGCTTGCTGCGGAGAAAAGCCCATCCAGGCAGACAAGTGTTTATGCACAACTTCATGCTGAAGTGAGAATTCGGGACAGCTTGAAGCCTTGAAGAATATCACGTTTCTGCTGGAGATAGCCAGATTTGCCCGCAAGCAAAATTCACTCAGAAACATATACAAAGCGAATTTGCTTTTCCATCTGATAGCGCTGTCCCTCCCATAAAAAAGGAATCTCTCCCTTGTGTAAATCTGCCTCTGAATGAGACTCATGTCTTTAAACTCATTAGGAGCTTTGTTTTGAAAACCTGACTTAAAAAGTCCTGGTTTCCACCAAGATAACAGTTGTCTTATTGACCACAGAGTCAGCATTTGTCCACATCCGCAGTCTGAGCTACTAAATAAATGCAACTATTCTGCTTCGTTGTTTTTCTAACTTAGTATTTCTATAGAGGTTTAAAAACTAACATCCACTGGAACAGAGAATCTTAAGATAAGTAGAACAGAATAACAGAAAATCAAACATTTCTAAGCTGAACTTAGAGCCATTTATTGTATTTCTATTTCTAGGCTTCAATTAGAGTAACATAATTTCTAAAAAGCTGAACAGGTAATCAAATTGCAATCAGCAAATCTTAAAAAAAAAAGAGACAGAGGGAGAAAAGATCTAAACAAACAGCTTTACAGATACAAGAATAAAAGTAAATTCACTTCTCCAGCCCTGTGGGAAAATCTAGATGTAATCAATTCAGGGTAAAATTTAATTAACAGATAGAGGAATGGGATGGGGGGCAAATTCAGGTATATAGGAAATCTTTGAGAGATACTCCTGTGAGAACACAGTAAGATCATTGCTATTCTGCTCATAGAGTGGAGTCATATCAGTAAGCAATCCATATACATGCAACATCTGACTTACAGGGAAAAAAATGACTCATTTTCTTGCCCTACCCAAGTAAGTCCCAGCTTAGAGGGGTTAAAAGACCGTAACAACTGCTTCATAGCATTCCAAATATTTCCATGCCTCCTCCCAAAATAGTAATTGGTTTATCGGTTCTGCTTTATCTAAATCTTAACCTCTCATTGGCCTGCCACATAATTCTGGTTGAAAATTACCTCAAAATTAAGCATAATAACTATGTAAGGGAGAGAGAAAGATAAGGGACACTCAAGATTTTCTTTGACTAAAAAACACTATTAAGCTCCCTGAGAAAGAAAACCAGTGAAGGACATAATTCATTATCAAGGCAACCTTCAAACACATATGCAACATTAAATTAATATGTACTACAAATAGCAAATTATGTAAAACTCCATCAACTATTATATACTATATTATAAGCAGAAGATTATACAGCTCCCTTAGAAAACACTGGAGAAATGCTAGCCACTGAAAGGGGGTGTGAGGAAAAGACGTGACACAGAGCAAAAATGGAGAGGAGTCTGCTGTAGTTCAGGAAGTGTTTCATTTGCCTCTTCTCCCAAGTAACAAGCAATACAAGAGGAAATGGCCTCAAGTTGCACCAGGTGAGGTTTAGATTGCATAGTAGGAAAAACTTCTTCACCAAAGGTGTTGAAGGCATTGGAACGGGCTGCCCAGGTAAGTGGTGGAGTCACCACCTGTGGAGGTATTTAAAAGATGTGCAGACATTGCACTTAGGGACATGGATTAGTGGTGGATTGGGCAGTGCCAGGTTAACAGTTGGACTTTATGATCAACCTCAATAGTTCTACGATTCTATGATTTGATTTGAAGAACATGCAAAAATTAAGCATAAAACGCAGAGAGATTAATTAAATCCTTCACTGCAGATTATATACTGCACTCCATTTATTGGACTTTTTCCTGCCAGGACACTCTGGTGCACCGTGGGCCAGTGAACAACAGTCAGTGACAGTTGTTACCAACCTGTGACACATCTCAGGCACCGGCACTGCCCAGGGGAATGCTGAGAGTGGACCAAACAGCGACACCTAAGCAGCTCAGCACCAAGGGCACAAAATCAGAAAAAAAAGATACCTGGCAGGTGGGTTGGGTACCTCCAGTGATCTGGAAACAGCACATGGCACCTTTGTGGCCATGCTACAAGTCAAGACAAAAACCAAGGCAAAAAAAAAAATCAGTGTGTCAAACCTCCACCTGAGCAGAGAACAATCTGCCAGGACAGTAAATACACATTTCAGTACTCGTGGTAGTGAGAATGTGCAGGACAATTTTCACAAGGCTGCTCGGTCCTGCCAGGGGTGTGAGGCCACTCACAGTGTGCTGATCCCTGGGGACTCTTCCAGTATGGAAACAAGTACAGCCAGTGGTCCCAGGCCACTCCGCAGCGGACTCCTGTGGTCACTGCCCAAAATATAAATAGCTCCTATCCATCACTACCACTCCTTGTGGGCTACTAACTCATCACTGTGTGACTTCCCTGCTCCTTCCCTGGCATAGCTGTGCCTTTACAGAGGCCTCTGGGTCATACCATAGCGTGCAGCTGCAGGAGGAAGGAGTTTGCGGGTGAGAACTACCCCCATCCATGCCAGACGTATTTTCCAGATAAATAAGGGGTTGTCTAAAGAATAACCAACGAGATTCTGAGATAAATTAAAACCTAAACCAAAAACCCAAGCCTAATTTCAAAACAGCTTTTCTGCTGTATGCCTGTGACTCCTGCACATGTACTCAAGTTCTGCACCTGTACATTTCAAACTGGCCTGTGTGCTCACTGTACAAGGACAAGGGAGCTCAGTGATGGGCTCTCTGAAACCTTGAGGACAGGTAGTGAGAAAAACACTGTCAGAAGGTGGAAGTAAAAGTGAAAACCGAAGTAAAATACATCTCCTTGAACTCTCAATAACTTTCATGCTGTCCTTGTAAGACTAGGAGGTAAAACATTTCAGGCAGAAATGTAATTGTCTAAGTTGACAGCATTCCTTCAAAACTCAGTGTTACGATGATAATGAAGAGTGTATTGTTTGTGTTTTCTTGGCAGAGGTTTCCAACTTCCAGAAGGAAAATGAGAGAATTTACAGAAGAGAGGGTCAAAAGTCTCTCATTGATACATGGAAGGAAGATCTTGTTCTATTTTGTTTAAATGGCCTTTATAAAATGTTCATTGCCTACCAACTGATGAATTAATTATTGACAGGCAGTGCTGCACTCAGTTGGACTGAGGGTGGGGAAATGTGCTGGCTTGTACCACCGAATGCCAAAAGTGCCCAATCCGCAGGGTTGTCCCAAATGCAAAATCATTTTTAAGGGGAAATTTCCACATGAAAGGATGACAGTGGTAAGAATAAATACTGTTCCTCTCTCAGTCCCAGTTTCTCTGAGTAAATGAGTATGCTAAAGAGCTTTCAGCTGAAACAGGGTAGCACATTAACATGCAGTTTTAAACTTGTTTTCTAACTGCTAGGAAAACAAAAGTGAAAAATAAGTTAAAAGCACTCAAAAAGATTTGAACAGCAAAAACCCTAACAACCAACCAGGGTTCTAATACAAAGCCAAAGAAATACCTATATGATGCAGATGTACAGAGCATTTGCTGGAAGCTAGCTGGCATTATGGATATGCTGGAAGAGCCGCAGTCAGATTTTGCTTAAAACCAGATTACAATTCAGTGGGTCAGGAGTTAAACTGTGTGTTACAGAAACCTCCCAGGATTTTAGGCCCAAATAGAAAAAAATCATGACACCAACCACTTGCAAGAAATTTTGCCAGCATAGCAAAAAGTTCAGCTGCATGAAAAGTCGAGGTGTGTGCTGTGTGCGTGCTGGATAAGCAGCACATATTACCCCAACTGAGATGTGTTTTAAAAGTTCACTCCCAAACACAAGACTGGGGATGGCATTTTTTCCAACCTAAAAAATTCTTCTATTGATTTTTTTCCCCTTAAAGAAATCACATGCCTACCACATTTCAAAGGAAACCATCCATCCTGCAAAAGCACTTGTTTTTCTGCTCTTGCTTTTCCTTGGGTCTCAGTAGGGGTGCAGCCACACGCTTGAAATATGTATACAGCAGGCCAGCACATTGCTCACCCAGTGTATAGTCAAAATCTCGGCAGGGAGGTAGGCAAGGAAGCAGGCAGGCAGGCAGGCAGGGAAGCTGGCCTTAGTGCTAACAGCAGTTGCAGAATCAGAGAATCAGAAGTGCTAATGAAAGCCCTGCTGAACAAACTGAAGAAGTTTTCAGACACTACAAGAAAGCAACTTGGAATCAGGTGTATAATCACATATACTTCGTTCACACACGATGTCCTACCAAAACTTCTGGCTTTCCTCTCCTTCTCTTCACCCTAAAATCCTCCAATTTCTTTTTTTCTTTTTTTTTTTTCTTTTCTTTCCTTTCTTCTTCTTCTACACAAACTGTGCCCTTGGCCCTTTGAGTAGATTTACAAGATCTACTCCTGACCTACTTTTCTATTGTTACTCCTGCAGCTCTCATCAAGAAACTTGGCAGAACCAAGAGGTTTTAGTAGCAAGGCAGCGAAGTCCTCTAATGAGCTACATCAGTGAGCAAACCTTCTCCAACCTTACCCTGCCCTTGTTTCAGTTTCTTTGTCATTCAGGTCAGGAGCAAGCTCTCAAAGGAAGAAGACAGATCTCCCTCATGAAGCAAAGTCTCCGGAACCAAGCTCTTGAATTTAACCAGAATAGCAGCCCACGGAGGACCGTAGGAACAAGCAAGGACACTCTGAACTTTTAAGGAAGAAACCAAACTCACTTGTCCTACTTGGAGACTTACAGCTTTGAGAGGAAATGTCTGATTTGGCAGGACACTCCTGGAAGCTGATGACATGACAAAACCTAACCATAAATGCAAAGACACAAACACAGTCAAGGACAAGAGAAAAGGACAATGTGGTTTACTTGGATGCCAAGTACTCGTCCAAAGAAGTAATGAAGAAAGTGACAGTGAAAACGAATAGTTTTGGGTTTCCTTCTACTTTTGCACCTGCAGAACTTTGCTGCTTTTAACTCTTTCATCTCTCAGCTGTTCTCCATTGCTGCAAGACAATCCATACAGCAGGTGCCCGTGTGTGTGCATACAGCTCCCCCAGGGCACTGGAAGTGCTGTAACTTGGCATAGAGCAGAGGCATCCTGTCAGCCAGCAGGCAGGATTTGCAGCACCCTTGCTGAAAAGGTCCTTTACAAAGCTCCACCAACCTCCACCATTCCTAACTAATAAAGGGGAAAAAAACCCTAAGAAACTGAAAAGAATTTTAACAAGAGAAGTCAGTGCATGCTGGTTGGTTTTTTTTTTACAGGGTGTTATACTAGAGATGGAAATCTTTTGCAACGTAAAAAGCAGCTAGACATGGAGCACAACCAACACCAACACTTCTCACACCAGGGAAGCTTCAATTCCAGATCTGGAGCTTTACATTATCTCCAGCCTTCACACACCCTGCTATAGCATCAGGGCTCCAGCCGGTGCGACCACTGGCACAACACAAAGGAAAGATTTTGGTTGTCTGGACAAAGTTGATGTTTCCAGCTTCCCTTAGCATTCTTGTTAGGTTACAGCTATAAGTACTGCTCAAGAACAGAAGCCCTTTATTATGTACAGTACAGGACAGTTTATTTTCTTCAAGCAAGCACTGAATATGTGAAAGAATTACGGCCAGAATTACTGCTCTAGAAGCTAAGGTACATTTTTTTCCACAGTATGAGTAGACTCACTGACAGCAAGAGCTGCACTTGGTCCCTATATTATACTAATATGTATCTCGCCCCTGACACGGAGGGACTACATTTCAGTGATGCACAGATTATTTTTTTTTTAGGCCAGAAGGGTCTATTATGATAATTTAGCTTGGTCCCAAACAGCACTGGCAATGTCCCTTTGCTTAGGAGCTCCTTTCAGAAATAACAGCTGAGGAACAAATTAATTTTGTTTGTTACAGGGGTGATCCTTTGCAGAAGGCCACCTCTTGCCTACTAACGACTTCAGAACAGCAGTCCCTCTTCTCTGGGGCCAAGAACAGCCTTTGGATACCAGTGATGGAGTTAGGGAGCCACATGTGAACCCACGGAGGTTCACAGCTGAAACTCTCTGTATGTAGTTAGCAGTTCTCTGTGTGATCCACTATGTTAATGACAGAAAATCACAATCAGCATTTTTTCTCTTAGCTGGCTTTAAGTACCTGCAAATTGTGACTTCCTATTCTAGAAAGAACATATTTTTGGGGAGCTGTTAAAACAATGGCCTCACTTATGCTAATACTGTCTCCTTTTTGCTGTGTGATTTCAGAGTTTCCATCACACTTCACTGCCTCTATACAAATATCCTGCCACAAGTTACACTGATGATCTATCCTCCAGCTTGCAGATCAGATAAGATGACAACAGATTGTTTAAAGATCTGCCTTTTTACACAGAGACTGTGCCAAACAGCAGTACACTACAAAGCAAAGCTTTTGGTTATAAAAGAAAAAAATAGCCTTCCACTGGATATCATCTTGCTGTGTACATGGGAAATTATAGGAGTAAAATTAGACCAGAATAATTTAATAATTAAGGTTATATTCCCAGGGCTGACATTTTCCTTGAATTATACACTTTTTCCTGACACCTCTTTCTTTTTTTTCCACAGGAATTTAGGAGATGGTATTTTACTTGAAATGGGTCAATTAAGGGTGTAAACACGGTTGAGAGACGCGAGGTTTATTAGTGCTCCTCGAGGTATGAGCATCCATCAGTTGTCTGCACTTGTTCACATGCTCAAGGTTGAGCTAATCACCAGATTTGGAACAGGGAAGCAATCCTTTTCTAGATTAGCTCATCAGAGACTCTTGGTTTTAATTTGTCTTCCTCTGCAGCATATTGCATGGTCCAGCCGCATCTGCAAATGTGACCCAGGAAATCTCCTGCTAGCCAGGAGGACTTAGAGATGCCCTTGATCTCTCCTGTTCTCCTCCTGTGCCACAATTGTTGTGGCACTTTGTCTTCTAGCACAGACTTGGGAGTCTGTGGTGAGGCATCTGGAAATGTACAGCATCGCAGGGTGAGATGAGCTGCCCTGCACAGGAGCGTGTATCTGCAGCATCACAGAATTACAAGGTTGGAAAAGACCTTTAAGTTCATCAAGTCCGTGCCTGTCTGCAATTTGAGAGGCACCGATTCAATGGCTCAGGTGGTGCCCTTCAGTCCTGTATCTTTAGTTCACTTGGGTGGCTGATCCCTTGCCCTGGAATGACTGCAATGGAGGGAGCCCTGCAAGTGCTGTAGATGCAATTCACCTGCATATTTCTGGATGTACATGACTACCCCGAGCTATTTGCTCACCTGTTCATCTCTGTTTGTCTCTATGTTCAGTCTGCATTTGGTCAGATGAGTTCCACCTGCACTAACAATATCCCTTCAGGCTCCAGTTTTAACTCCCAGGGTCAGTGTCAGCGATGTGCTGGGCTTTGCTTTATGCTCTGGTTGTGAAAAAGACTCTTAAAATTAGTGTAAGAAAAATAAAGCAACTGACTGCTTTGTTTGCCTGCCACCCTTACCAAAGACTGAAATGTAGAGATCGAGACAATGCCACCCAATAGTAGACATTTAACAAAGCCAGCTAAAGAAGTCCTGGTTCCTGTAAAATCAACAGACAAAAAGAGGCTCCTCAGGGAGGAAGTCAGTTAATCTGAAGATCCAACAGCTCCAGAAGAGCCTCTCTCCCTTCTGTCAGCAAAGGCCAAATGTGACTAGGGCTGCCTCTGCTAAGCAGGATGGACACAGGCCTTAGAGCTGAACAAACTGGGAAGAAATACGAATGGGAGGAGTACAAAGTGAAATGGAAGCTGCTGCAAATCTGACACCTGTTTTGTGCAGCGTGTTTCTCACAGGCAGGTTTGAGGTTGCACTTTGCTCCCCCCTTGCTGCAAACGGCACTCTCACCTCTCCTGCGGGCTGTCCCACCGCTGCCAGATACTCCCGCGCCCTCCCAGGCTGCAGCACCGCCTTCTTGATGCGGTCAGAAAAATGAGCCTTTTTCCTGTTTCAGATCAGCCTACAAAAGCACAGCTGAGTTTCAGAAAGCATTTTACCCCCTGCCTGCTCACCATGATACAGATAGCTTTCAGCAGAAGTGAGAAAGTATTGGGGGGAAGGAATCCTCCTCTGAGAATTTCTAGTGTTAAGGCCTTCATGAAAGATGTCATTATAAAGAAATGAATGAATGCATTTGTCAGCCTCTGGGAGGTTTGAGAGTGGCTTCTATTTTTATCTTTTTTTTATCCCTTGAAGGAACTGAGAACTAATATTTGCAATGCCTGACTGAGGATATTAATGTTTTCAAAAAGCTGCCCTTTCTTCCAGGGCAGGAAATAGAGTAACCTGTTTGGGTTTTTTTCACTAGTTTGTCTCTTGAAATGAAATTTCTGTGACTGTGTTGCCAGTAAGATGTGCCTGCAGGACCATCCAAACCTTCTATTCCCGTCTATTTACCTGGTATCAAACCTTAACAAATCTGAATGATGTGCGACCAGCTAACACACGTCCAAAATACATTTCTTTTTCTTTTCTTGCAGTGCTTTTGCTACACTATGTGCTATTGTTTAGCCTGGACTTACAGACAGAGACCGTAGTTCATGTAAAATCACTGTGTGTTTACTGAAGAAAAAATGCTGAGAGGAGGAAAAGAAAAAAGAATGAAAAGGATGTTTTCAGAACAGAGTAATCTCATGGCTAACTGTTACACTGCACCAAACTGTCCAAGAGTACCAAACTCCCTAAGAGTGATGACTTGCCTGCCTGGAGCAGAAATATTTCTATTTATAGTTAGCAAAGTGGTAAGTCATTAGTCCAGTTATGGACATTCATGCCTCGTACAAGCATCTGCAAATATGAGAAGACTTTTTGAAAAATCATCACCCGCTACTGCAAGACTAGATGAGACTTGTCTGAAAGACTGTTGATGTTGCATTTGATGAAGCAGATGGGTCACTGCTGAGCACACACTATTACCTTGCCAGAGGCTAGGTCTATTGTCAGAGCAGCACTTCTGGCCTCCACTGGCCCATACAGCAAACGATCAGCAGCGGAAATTGAGACTGGAGATTCCACCAAAAGGAGATGGCAGAGAGCTCACTGCTTAAGGTTATATTAAGGACTATTTATGCAGCAAAGATTTCATATGTATTTTCACTCATTACATTTCAAATTTCACTCTTCATGATGTGAAACTATTACCAACCTAGTCACATGCTCACTGTCTCAGGACTTAGTGAGGGGAAGAGGATGAGATGCTGCAACCTCTAAGTGCTCTACCACAGAAACAGGGCAAGCTTCTAATTTTCAGAACTTTTTCTTCTTGATTATTTCCTGTGCAAAATTAAAATAAGCAATTTAAAGGCAAATCTGAATTAGCATACTGAGGACAGTTTATTATTTATGAGATGGAAATCAGGATCTTGGATGACTGAACTCATTAGCGACCATTTGGAATAGTTCCCATCTATTTCTTCCACGGTACCCACACAACAAATAATTCACACAGTAATTAATGCCACGTCTTACCAAACAATACACGCTTCCAACAGGAACTGTTCAAATAGGAAGTGCATGAAACTGCACTGAAATAGCAATAAGCTTAAAATACATACCAGCAAAACCAGGAACTTTGTGTTGGGGCAATCACAGCTGCTTTAGCTGAACTTACTGGGTCAAAGACGTCCCTGAGTTAGCTCAGACAAGGTGAGCGGAGTTAGACAAGGTGGGAGTTTGGCTGACCAGGCCTCTGCACTGGCACAGTTCTTGTCAGGGGCTTACAACAGGCGGAACTCTGTCTTTCTGCCCACGCAGACTACACAGTGCAGTACAAGAGCAACAAGTCTATTTTCCTCCCTAGCTGTAGCCCACAGGGCTCTTTGCATAGCAGTGAATTACATATTTTTCCAGCATTGCGATTACCTGTCAAAAGTTCCTACCGGCTGGTCAGAGGGCGGCCCTGGGATCCCCCAGCCGATGAACGGGCAGCAGGACAGCTGTGTCAGCACAGTGCTGTGCAGGGACTAGCCCTCTCAAGACCTGGGGAGATAATTAGCTCAGGCAGGCTGCCACATTTTCAGCACCTGAGAGCCCTGCATGGCAACACAGCAAGCTACACAGAAGCACCAGCCTCTCAGAGCATCTCCCCTTCTGCTGCTATTCCCACTCCTGAAACATGGGAAGGAGCTGGTCAGGCCTTGCAATAAGGAATTGCTCACTTCCAGCCACTCTTCTCTGCTTGAGAATGGCTGGTGGCCTCACCACCCAGGCTGTGGTACCGCATTGTAGAGGCAAGAAAAACGATCCCAATGGTAGCCATTCACCATGGCCCTGAGGGGCTTGCAGGGGTGCCTATCCACTCAGCATCCCTGGGAAACACTGGTCATGTCTTACAAGAGGAACTCAGATACAGAGAAATTAGATCTTCCCAAGGAAACCTATGGCAAAAGAGACAGCTGAAGCTAGATCTCCAGATTCACACATTTACCATCCTATAACACAGCTTATCCATTCCCTCTAATCAAAACAGGCCATGCTTTTGCCCTGTTCATGCACTTAAGTTTCCCATTACAGCCACCACCACGGTAAGTAAGAGTCAGCAAGTTACAGACATTAGCAGGGCACCAGTGGGAAGTACTCAGTACTCGCTGCCTGGCAGAGTACAAAGAAGGACAGAAGCTTGAAGGGATGAAGCATGCAGGAGGCACACTGCTGTTGACATCCCTGGAACAAAGCTGTTAGCCAAGAAAAGGACCTCAACCTTAGAGTGAAAATCCCACTGCCAGGCAAGCCAGGGACAAAGCGTTCGTTAGAGAGCCATTTCTCTCACAGTCTACTTTACTGAACCATGGGATTGCCACCCATGTCTCTTGGAAAACAAGAAGGGACATGAAAAAACCACAGGGCTAACTGGTTCCTCTTTTTGTGACCTCCACAATCAGCTTCATACCTCCTGTTCACTAACTGGGGAGCAACATTTCTGCCCTCTTCCTAGCAGGCACAGACACTTGAGTATCACTCAGCCACATGCACAACTGATGAGGAGGATCTGGTCCAGCTCTGCAGCTCCGTATAACAACATCCCTGGCACTTTATGGTTTGCTCTCTCTAAAGGAGAGCTCTCAAAGCAGTCAAATTGATTTTAATTTGTTTTTAAGGGGAAAAAGAGAAACAGCTTAGAGATTGAAAATGTGCAGTGAACAAAACAGCTGTACTGTAAACCTCTGAAAAAAACATACTTTCATTGGTAATTATGACAGATTAAACAATGAGTGTCATCAGTGTGATGGTACAATGCACACAACACTATTTCCTACGCAAATATTTGCAGACTTTTCCATTTTTTTTTTATTTTAATGAAATCTCATTTAACTATTGAATTGGCTTTAAGAACCATCCTGAGGCTCACAAGAGTTTTCATTGTCAGCAGCTCTGTCAGATACTTGAACTTCAATTTCCCCCCAATGGTTCCCATCTTGAGCTAGAGAAATGCTGTAAACATAGCTTTTGAGGAGGTAGCAAGCCTGAAAAATCACTGCCTACAGAGAGAAGGCTAAACCCTGAGAGGGTCTGAGCATCTCTCCTGCTCTACAGTTACAACAGGAAACATAAGGACCCCTTTAATAGATATTTTCTTTGCTTCTCAAATACACGCATGCAACTGTGCTGCTGTGTGATTCAGCTGTTCTCTACAGAAGGCTAAGCACCTGGAATCCTTTCGTCATTCAGTACATGTGTGCATTAGGAACAATTTCTTTACTGAAAGGGTTGCCAGATATTGGAACAGGCTGCCCAGGGAGGCAGTTGAGTCACCATCCCTGGAGGGGTTTAAAAGAAAGAGTAGATGTTGTACTTGGAGACATGGTCTCTTGTTGTACCGAGTAGGGCTGGATAGATGGTTGGACTCGGTGATCTTGAAGGTCTCTCCCAACTGAAAGCATTCTATGATTCTATGATGACAAGTATGGACTGCAACCATGAAGCCAAAGAACAGAACTCACTCCCTTGAGAACTTTCTGAGAGCTTCCCAGCTACTGAATGGAGACTAACATGATATAAACAATGACACATTAATTAATGCTAAATGACAGCACGTGAACCCATGGGGTTTCCATTAATACCAAATGAGTTCATGCTGGTTTATGGTGGTAAAGCCCCCAGGTGCTAATGACAGCCAGTTATTTAAGGAAACTGGCTTTGCATGTTGCTGGGCATTATTCAAAGAACATGAAATGGGTTGAATCCTCAGGTTGACCCTCCACTATTGTTTTGCTTTAAACAAAAATGTCCATTGGATTTAATAAGAGCTTTTTGAAAATAAAGGAAATCACCTCAGATGTGAGCGTTACGGATACGTCTCACTGTCACGTTCAATACAGTTGTCTGAGCTCCTGTATTTGTTGCATCCTGCTTCCTGTCAGCTGTCACAATGTCATTCTCTCACAAGTATTTGCCAGATTCTCCTACGTTTCTGTTAAGTGTCTGCTCGGACTGAGATCCAAGAAAGATGAGGAGGGAAGATGTAACTGCTCAGTTACAGAAGGAAAAGCTGCGTTTTGCCTCAGTCCCATTAATCCTTGAAGAAATTTGGAATCAGAAGGCAATCTGGCATGGGTTGTATTTCCAAGCTGGCTGTGAAAGCTGTGGATTCACACATATCTTAAAGGCCAACCATTTTTTTCCCCCATGAGGTAATGAGAAAACAATCCTGTGTGCCACCCCTGCTGACTTTGCAGAAGTAACTCTGCCATAAGCTGTAACTCTCACCACTCTGAGAAAGTAAAATACTACAGACTAAAGACTAAAATACTAAACAGACCAGGGTTTGCCAAATGGAGAAGGGCCACACAACGAGGCACATGTTTATTTTAACACTCCCAGAGTCTGCTGAAGATAGTAGAGAATGAAAATAAATGTGAGAGCAATCATACTGAAGTCAGAGGAGGTAACAAGCATCTTTTGGGTACCAGAGTAAGAGTCGTGCTTCGGAGCTGTACATCTGAACAGGTTCTGGACACCCAGTTCATGGGGCACTCTGTGAACAGGAAGGTATACACTGAGACTTGGGGAGAAACCATGGTATCCTTCATTTTGGTGGACATCAAAACACTTATGCCAATAATACCATTGCAACTGTTCCCAGCCTGCTCCACACAAGACTAGATCTGGGTCAGCGTGAAATTAAGGTTCATGAAGTAGAATTCAGACACAGGGAACAGCAAAACTCCCCACAAAACTCTGCACAATACACTGAAACACATGCAAACAGGAATTGCTGAATAGATTTACCGTTCTCATTTGACTTTATTCCTTTTCGAAGTGTCCTCTAGATTCTTCAAAAGAGAAACCTAAATATACTGCAAGCACTTCAAATGCTTTGCTCCTGTATTTTATAATTTTTCTTTTTTTCTGAACTGAAGAAGAGAGTTCATGACAAGTGAGAGTTACTGAATGCTAAGTCCTGAATTTCTTCCTGTTTATTGCCTTTTCACAACTGGCTGACTCAACAGACAACTGAGAGAAGACTAAATAAGTCTTCTTGGGGTGGCATTTTAAGCTGGCATATTTTAAGAACTGCTATTATGTTGCAGCTGAATATTCCAGCAGACTGTCTGAGCCCCTTCTGAATCAGAGTGCCAGCAGGCTAAATATTTGCACAAATTCCAGGCATTGCCCTGCAGATTCTGCACAGAGAAGAGCAATTTTATACCCAGGTGAACAATGGCTCTTTACTTCAGCATTTGATCTTTTAAAAGTGCAGACTTCACAACCGCACCAGAATAAGTTTATTTAATTGTAGATCTAGCAAAATCTATGTTTTCTGAAGATGTTATTTTATTTTTTTTAGCAGTCATGCTTCTCCATCGATAAACAGGTATAGAACTGCATAGAGAGCTCTTTTTGTGTAGAGATATCAATAAATCCGAAATATTACAGAAATTAAGGCGGGGGGGAAAGGCATTTCAGAGCCCTCAAAAGATAGATTTGAACCAAAGTTGCTGAGTTGCTGCTAATGATACCAATTGTCTGGGCTGAATTTTTTTTAAATGAAATGCTAGTACTTCAAACATACAAAAAAGGTCAGTCAAAGACTTCACTGAGTCAGCAAACTTCCTCAGTCTTCCAGACTTTTAGGGAAAAAATAAAAGAAAAAGAAAAAAAACCCCAAACCCAGAAGAATTGAAGTCTAGTTCTAAGTAAGGAGGACTGAAGAGACTGCACTGAGAAGAACCAGAGCTATTTAAAAAGAGTATTGATGTAATTAGTGTAGAACCTAATATGTACCTGCTGTCTTAGGGGCAGTAACAGGTAATGAAACTTGGCTCCACGACCCTGCCTCTCTGAGGTATGCCTGTTTTCTAAACCACTCTTCTGTGACATGCAATCTATAGAAGTGTTATCACAAGTCTCCTTAAAATGGTGGTTAGTAGAAACTCGGGCTATTGGAATGAAAAATGTCTTTTTTTCTAACTCAGCAAGATGTTGGCTTCTGTTTATTTTGAAGAGAAATATGCTCTTGTGACCAGAGGATTGACTCAATAAAACACATCAGCAAGAAAAAGGTAAAAATCAATACCCCTTTCTATTTAAATAATTGTTTTGTCACTAACTCGCTGACTGATCTTACACAGCTTATTAACACCTACAGTTTTCATATACATTTAATAATTTTTATTTAGATTGCCTGTGCAAAACGTAATGCGGGAATAGGGCTGATTTTCAGGGAAATGAAACCAAACAGTTCGGTTTTACATGAGACTGTTGGGAGTGCAGAGGCTTAGCGTCTTAAAACAAGGCTTTGGTTCCTCCATAATTTACCCCTGAACTTCAGTTACAGTTACCACACACAAAGATAAGTCTCTTGCTTACACAGGGTGGAAGTTTCAAAATGAAGAGGTTAGAAATCTTGGATTAAACAATATAGTCACAGTATGCCCATCAGTAAAATGGGCAAAATGCCTGTCCATCATCTCCCTGGAGAATCTTGAAAGCAACTGTTTGACCACTGTTAAATACATCTGTTCCTTTCAGTGTACCCAGGTATGGTGCCCTCTCTCCAGCAGTCCCTAGTCTTTCTTGTACTGGGGAGCCCACAACTGGACTCAGAACCCCAGATGTGGCCTCACCAGGGCGGGGGGGAGGTTGGTGGGGGTGGAATTTCCCTTGACCTGCTGGCCACGCTCTTCTTAAAGCACTCCAGGATACCACTGTCTTTCTTGGCGATGAGGGCACTCTGCTGGCTCAAGGAGAGCTTGTTGTCCATGAGGGTTCCCCAGTCTTTCTCTGCAGAGCTGCTTCCCAGCAAGTCAGCCCCTAACCTGACCTGGTGCCTGGGGTTATTCCTCCCTAGTCGCAGGACCCCACACTTGCCCTTACAGAATTTCATTTGGTTCCTCTCTGCCCAACCCTCCAGCTTGCCTAGGTCTCACTGAACAGCAGCAGAGCCTTCTGGTGAGTCGACCGGTTTTATGTCATCATCAAACTTGCTGAGAGAACAGTCTGCCCAGGTCATTGAAGAACACGTTGAACAGGGGCGCCTGAGAGCAGGCACCAAGAAGCACCTGATTCCCACCAGCCGCATCAGGTGCCCCCGTCTCGGCCTGTCACATGGGCCGCCAGATAGGGAAGGCCGCAGCACAGCTGCCGCCTGCCCCCCGATGGGGACACAGAGGAGGCCACGGAGCACTGCCCATCTCCTCACCCGTGGGACCAGGGGCAAAGTACCCGCTGGGCCCGTGCTATCCGTGAGCTGCCGGGGGTGGCGGGGAGCGGTTCCGACGCCCGCTCGGGGCGGACTACAACTCTCAGGGTGCTTTGCAAAGGCGCGTTGCTGGGGGCAACGGGGGCGGTGGGCAGCGACTCCCGGAGGAGGCTGCAGGCCCTCCCCGCGGCGCTCCTCTCGCGAGAGAGCTGGCCGCCTCACCTAACAGCCCTCACGCACGGCTCTCGCGACACTTGGGGCCGGGCGCTGCTATGGCGGCGGATGGCGAGGGGCTGTTCGCTCTGGAGCTGCTGGTGGAGGCGGTGCGGGTAGCGGCGACGGGCCCCGCGCTGCGCCCGGCCGTGGCGCTGCGCCTCCTTGACTTCCCCACCCTCCTGCTGCGCCCCGCCGCCGCTGCGCTGCCCCTGCAGCCGGGGCGGACCTTCCCCTTCGGCCGCGGCAAGCGGTGCCTTTTCCGCTGGCGCCGGGGGTCCCTCTGCGCCGCACTCCGCCGCCGGCCGCTCCGCGCCTTGCTCCTGGCGCTGCCCGTCGGGCTCGCTCCCGGGCCTCCCCGCCTCCTCGGCAGCTGCGACGTCTCACTGGCCCCCGCCGCCGCTGAGCTGCTGCAACGGCCCGGGGCTGGTGCCTCCTGCGGCCGCCGCGGCTGCTTCCCGCTGCGGGACTCCGCGGGACACCCCGTCGGGGAGCTGGTCCTGGGCTACAGCCTCACCAGTCTGGAGGCCGGTGAAGAGCCGCCTCCGCCGAGCCCGGTCAGCCCCCGTGCTGCCACGCCACTCGCTGCCTCCCCTGAGCCGCGGGGCGAGGAGGAGGAGGAGGAAGAGGATGAGGAGCTGCAAGGCAACATCTTTTGCCCTCCCGTACTGTATTATAGCTGCCAACCTGCTGAGCCTCATTTGCCGCCAGCAGCAGCTGCAGGGAAATGGGAGCATATCGAGGCCTGGAGACCACAGGAGCAAGACAAGGGCCAGAGTCCCCCACGTCCCAGCGCTGCGCCCTCACTGCTGCATCCTGCCGGCCCTCACCAGCTCCACAACGCCCTGGGGCAGCTGCCACTGCTCAGTGCTTTGCTAGCAGAGCTTTCGGTACTCGCCCGAAATGCTACGCCTGCTGCTGTCCATCCCCATCTGGCCTGGCTCTACCATCCCCCGGAGGGTGGTGGTATGGCCTCACCGGCCCCCAATCCCAGCTGCAGCTCTGCCCTCAAGCCTGCAGTGGTACCTGTGGGGGCTGGTGGGAGCAGTAATGCTGCCAGCCCTAGATTCAAGCAAAGCTGTCAAAAGGCTGCCTCACCAGGGTCTTCTCAGCCTGGGAAAGGACCTAAGAAAGCTGTACTGCAGGGAGAGACAGGGTCTGAAAGGAACTGCAAAACTAAGGAAAACAGACCTCCCAGGAGGAAACTGTTGTACGGGCTGACAAATACCCTGAGGCTACGGCTGCAGCAGACCAACCCTGATAAGTTGGTAATTCATGAAAGGAGAGAGCAGTACAGAAAAAAGCAAATGGAGATGCTGAAGGAGAGAAGCTCTTCATCCAAAAGGAAGGTGCTCAGAAATGCTGGAGAACAGCGTGTAGTTTCTTACAGGCACTGTAGCAAGGGAGACAGTTCAAAGCAGAATAATCAGTTTGATAAAAGTGTTGAGACTTCATTACAAAACACTGCTCTCGCAGAATATGTTTCTGTAACAGGAGATGTGTCCCCTGACTTGCAGAAGCCTGTTTCTGCAAGCCTGTTTCTGCAGAAACAGAAGCCTGTTTCTGCAAGTCTACTGAAGAACAATGAAATGGCAAGCAAGGAACATCCAAGCAAAGTAAGTACAGTCCCCTTACTGGAGGAAACTCTATTAAAATCTGCTCTCAAGGAAACGTACGGGAAAGGCCAACTCCCGGCAGGCTTCCCATCAGATGCTAATGCAAAGGGAAGTAATGAGGAAGCAATGCACTTAACCCACTGTAAAACCACAGAGCGAGATGATGGGTCTGTTGTGAGCGAGCAGAAACCAAGCCCCAGCAGGAGTGTTGAAAACAACTCTGAATTCATGTACTCGGATGACTTTGTCACTAGTCCTGAGAACACAGGTTATTCAGAAGATTTCACCAGTGCTGAGTGTATGGGCAGAGACTCAGGAGCTCTGGAGAGCAGTCCGGAGCCTGTGGGGCTTGAAAGCCCAAAACAAGGTTGGTCAGATACAGAGCAGGAATCCGGCAGGTCCCGAATTTCAAAGACAAGTCAAAGAGCTGAAAGCACTTCAGATCCTCTGCCAGTTCCTTCAGTTTCATCTCCAGTCCAGTCTTTGGAGAGAAACTGGGACTTAAAAACCAGCAAGAGAACTAATGCTGAATCTGATGCACTGAATGATGCTTCCATTCAAGCAAGGTTACTAGATGAGCCAGGAGCCCAGCATGTCAGTAAGGAAGAGAACAGGCGTGATCAGCGTATTAAACAAGTACCTACACCAAGAAGCAAACAAGTTACCTCTGATACTGGTCAGAATATAGGAAAGGGGCAGACCTCTGCAGGAAAAAGCCACTCAGTAACTCAAGTTAGCTCTTACTTGCCATCTAACATGTCTGATCTTGAACTTAGTGTCCTGGAAAAGGATAGGTCAGACAAGGAGGATGATTCCTTGGGGGAACTACACGTTCCTAATCAGTACAAAGACATCAGTGAACTGGTAATAAACAAGCTTCCGGGATACACAATGTAATTGCAAGTTTTCACTGTCTGTATTAAGACACAATATTTAAACTTTGTAAGGCCTGTTACATTTAGCTGCAATATATATGTTACTTTTAGACTTTATAATGCATATTTAACACACTGATGAATTAAGACATTTTAAAAATAAACTACTATTTTAATCTCTTAACAAGTGGCTGTTAAGTGGTACCCACAGCGTGACCTCAGTGCCAGTATCTCAATACAAAAATAGTCCAAACAACATGGAAAATAAAACTTAACTATCAAAAGCAGAAATGAAGACAAAAGCAGCAAATGGGGTCAATACTCACAAAACCTGTCTGGGGTAGAAGTAATACTACTACAGAAAGAGACAAGCAGAGAATACATTCCTAACTGAACTTCTGAAGTTTCCACCTCTCAGGGAAGTAGTTCCATGCTTCATTGTTAATACAAATAGTTACTTGAAACATACGATCACAGCCAGTAACAGCACAGGCTTTTACTAGCTAATTCTTATCATGATTAATTTGTTTCACTTTTCTATCATTAAATGCAGTGACTAAAGTAGATGAGCCCTTTTAGAGTTTCTCTGGTTGAAGTTTCTCATTTAAGTCGTATTTTTGCAATTTAATATAAAATAGTTTAAGAATTATTTGTGACAGTAAATCTGTATAATCTGGGAGAGCTTTGAAGGTTGATTGAAGTTACTTGACCTTGAAGACTAAGGGTGTGCAAAGAGTAGGGAAGAGTGCAGTAAATTTTCAGTGCTTCGTAACACCCTGATTGTATTCTCTGACACTGGGGAAAGGGGGGATGTCAGCACCCACAGTCCAGAAACTTGGCACAAATGAGCATATTACATCATGATTTAAGGATTCAAGATACTGAATTTGCCACATCCCCCTTTCTGTTCTGCTGGTTGAACTACGATCTGATGTTCACTTTTGATGTCTGGTTCAGTTTTTATGACTTCCAGTTTGATCCCTGAGCTTAACCCTTAACTACTGAGTTTAGAGTCCCTAGTCCTATAATGAATTTCAGAGATGTTCTTTAGACTTGAAGCTGCAGGGAGCTCAAAATTCCTGCTTTAGCTTTTATCTCTCTCTTGTTCCCTCTTTCTACTCTGAGTAGGTGGTCTCCTTTGCCAGCTTTAAATTCCTATCTCATCAGTTAGGACATTTACCCTCAAGACTTAAATGACAGACTTACCAACTCCCCTTTTACCTATAAGTTACAATCTGACTTTTTCCCCCAACTTCTGCATTTCTCACTGTACTTCATTTCTTCATGCACTTACTTACTGCGAGAGTCTTTGTTTACATCTTAACATCTTGGATGGATTTTTTTATTTCCATCCCACTATGTGTTTATTTTGTAGGAATGACAGTACCTCTCCTATTTAAAATACTAACATCTGTGAGCATTATTCAAGTATCTGCTGTTGGCTTCTGAGAACACCATTACTAATATTTTTAATCTAAAGGCAAGCAGCTGAAAATACCCATATATCAAAGGAATCTCTGGTCAGAGGAAATCTGAATTTTTCTTTGGGCTGCTCCTGGTTCTGTCAGCTCAAATTCTAGATTTTTTTTTTCTTATAATGCCATGGACCTCCTTGTTACACATGGATTCAAACTGTCATTTATAGATGGCAGTAATTCTGATTTTATTGATGGAGTAAGATCTTGCAGTTCTCATGGGCAAAACTGTTATTAAAATACAATGCTGCTCAGTCATATTTAACTGTGTGGCTATTGAAACGAGTTGCTAACACTACGAATCAACAATCTGAAGACCATGACTGAAGAGCTCATTTTAAAAATACCGTATTTTCAACCTCAAATGGGTTGAAACTCAAGGGGAAATTCCCAGTCCTTTTCCTATCCACTCCCTCATCTTCACTTTTCAATTTCCAGAAGCAAATATGATAGGAACGATATTTCTTTTTGTTTAAATTAAACTAATCTTTTTACAGCTAATTTTATTTGGGATATTATTTGTAATACTTACTGAGTTTAGAATTTTAACAGGAGAATGATAATGACAGAAAATGCACATTGGGAAGACAAAAGGAGACTAACAGATCAGCATCATGTTTACCTATTTTGGTTTGATTCTGTCTTTTCAAATACAGACTCAAGGTGGTTATTGCAAGGAGAGGTTAACAGATAGTTCCTACCCTCTGGGATAATAGTCTGTTCAGGTATTAGCCATGTTGTTGTGAGAGTAAATGAAGTTTTACTTAATATTCAAACAGCAACTCTTAAACAATAAAAAATGGGAAAGAACTTTGTCCCTGATTTAGCCTAGGAAGCCTATAAACCAGTACAATGGCAAGAAGTACCTGCTAATGACAAGAAGATTCTATATCTGAAGTCAACAGAGCAGGACAGAGATATTTGCAGTTGGCAAAGTATAAAAAGCAACACATTTTCCTTTGTAAGAATCCTATAGCCACCTACACTCAACTACTGACATTAGCCAGACAATTTTGTCATGATAACTTGCATCCTAACTTAACATCAGAAGTTTCAATAAGAGGTTTCTCTGCCTGAACAGAACTGCCACACTGGGGTTTCCACACCGGCATTGCTTCTAGCTCGTAAGGGCTATATTGTGTGGACTGTGTTCATCCAGGGGACACGGCCGTATGCTGGGGGAGGCAAGGGAGAGTAGCACATCCCCCACAGCTCTTGCACAGCTTTCCCTAAAGCAGCATAGATGCTCCAGAATATGGGCCTGTTTTCCAGACACCCCATAAGCATCCCCAGAAGCACAACCATAGTGGTAAGGCAGGGGCGTCTGAGTGAAGTAGCAGGAGAGGAGAGCACTGTGGGTGCTCTCTCTGGTAGCTCTGCAGTACTGCTCTGAGTCAGCCCTAAGAAATCCAGGGCACTGGAAAACCACTTTCCAATTCACACTGTTCCCTAGGGACTGCTTCACAGATGAGAAAAAGAGAAGACAGGTGAAGAATCAAATCATGTCCCACTGCACACCAAAACATTGCTTTGAAAACTCTGCTTTTTGAGCCAGAGTAGCTAATTTTCCCACATGCATTCAATGCATAGGTCTCTGTGGGAGTTCCTGGAAAGATTATTAATGAGTACTCATTGCAGTTTGGGCCTTTATCCATTGGGAGACTGATGTAAAAACAAACTGGTTTCTTACAGTTCCCCAGCTATCTGCTTGTAAGACCTTTCAGTTGTTACCAAAGCTTGAGCAATCCCCATGCAGCCTCTGTTAGAGATTTGTTACACACATGACAGCACCAATAGCTAGTTGCAATGCAAAGTACCAGAAATCCAAAATATTTCCTAAAAGCTCCTTATTTCCTAATCTCCAACAGCCCTGAGATTTTATACATGATTTTATTTTGACTGAATTTGCTGTAGTTTTTGTTTTGGTCTCATTAACTCTAAGAATTTCCTTACTCTGTACTATTCAGTAGTAAACCATAGCTACTTCAAATATAAGTTTCACACTGTTCTTAGTTACATTTTAAACCTTACTACAATGAAATTAAAATCTGAGAAGTAATTACCTACATTTATTATAGATCCTCAATAAACAAAGCCATCTGCCTTCTTACTTTTGACTCGTTACTCTTGCAACTGATCTTTGCTTTAAAACTGTACAGTAATTCTAGAAATAAGGTGTTCAAAACCATAGTTTGATTGCTTAAGATAAGGGCAGTTAAATCAGTTCAAACGAAATTGAACTAATGTTTTACCTTGTCCCAAACCAAGAAATAAACTCTTAATGATCCTAAATAAAGTTTGCTATGACTGTCTTTTCAATAGTTATTTTGCATACTATTTATTAAAATAAATGTAGGTAGCCAGTACTATATAACTGATGGTGCAATGGGAAGTGCAGGATAGCAGATAGAATCATAGAATGCTTTGGGTTGGAAGGGACCACAAAGATCATCTCGTTCCAACTCCCCTGCCATGGGCAGAGACACCCTCACTAGACCAGGTTGCCCAAAGCCCCATCTAACCTGGCCTTAAATGCCTCCAGGAACGGGGCTTCCACAACCTCTCTGGGCAACCTGTGCCAGTGCCTCCCCACCCTCATAGTAAAGAATTTCTTCCTAACATCTAACCTAAACCTGCCCTCTTTCAGCTTGAAGCAGTTACCCCTTGTCCTGTCACGACACTCCCTGTTGAACAGTCCCTCTCCCACTTTCCTGTAGGACCCCTTTAAGTACTGGTACACCACAATTAGGTCACCCTGGAGCCTTCTCTTCTTCAGACTGAACAAGCCCAGCTCAGTTTGGGTCACTTTACCTATTCTATTGCAACACTGTCCTGCTGTTAGGTAGTTCTGATTAGTCTTACTACTCAGTCGGTGGCAAGGAACATTTTTTAAGCAGTCCCAGCCAGGCATATTTCCTCTACTTTATCTTTTATTCTTCAGCTCTCAGCATTCTGATTAGATGACACAGTTTCTTGTCTGTCTGTGATTTCCCTGATGGTAGTTTCTACCACCTATTTTAAAATTTGTAATCCCTTCATCATTTTGGAAGTCTTTTTCCTCAGTTTTCTGAAATTACATCCAGCCTTGGTAACTGTGCAATTGAATTTTTTGACTGAATTACTCATTCTTACTACTTTCATTTGTCCAGATCCCAGTATTTTATGATGCCTGCTGTTGTAATAATTTTGTTTCTCTTTGGGTAAGTGCTGCTCAGAGTTAAATGCCAGTCATTATTTGGGAAACTTTGTGACTTTGCGCTCCTTTCCTCAGCATTTGTCACCAGCATCTACTTTACTGCTCACTCAGCTTTTGATTGTCTAGAAAGAAGTCAAACAATTGAATGTTACATTCACATCCTTAAAAGGTTCTGTTGACTTCTACATGCAGGATCTTCACCAGCTCCTGTGAAATGTAGCACCACTTATTCAGAGCTGCAGAACGACCATCCATTCTCTAACTCTCCCATATCCTGCCTTTAATCCTTTTCTAAAGTTTTGATTTCCAAGCTAACCTTTTCTTTTTAGATGACTGAGGCCATCTCTGTGAGCACAGATGCTGGCTTTAATTTAACATGCATTTAGAGCTCATGACAAGCACATCTGCTATAGCTAATGTTTGCTACCAGCTAGCTGCTTGCATTTTCCATCTTCCCTTTTAGTCAGTACACTGTTTGATTTTAATTTCACTTGTGCTCACATTCAGATTTTTCCCTCATTTTAAATTCCTTGTATGCATGCAGTTCTGTTATGTTGAAGTCGCACAGATGAGCTGCAGCTTGGCTTCCTTGTTCTTGTTTGGCATTGACATTCACCTATATGAAACTGGCTTGGGTTTCTTTTGGCTTTTATGATTTTACTTGTTGGAATTTTGTACAACAATTGTAATGTAAACTCCCCCCAACTGTACAGAGCTGCTTCCATTTTCCCAGAGGGGTAGTCAGTGTTCTCTCCTGGTGCCTAGAGGATGAATTTGAATGTGTCATGCTGGAGAAAATGGTATCCATCTTCAGTTCTGCAGAGAACTCTGCAAGCTGTTTAAAATAACATGGCTTGGTAGAGGAAATGTTTAAATAACACAAGATGCACACTACTCCTAACATTAAAGATCGATTCAGTAACAACAAAAAAAAACCCCATCAAAACCTAAAATGTAAGATAAAAAAAACCTTCAGGTGTCTATTATATTTACTTATGCTAATCATAGATATTTTTCAAACATTTGGGGTGATAGCCTAGCAGATTTCTTTCATGTATTGCAGTATCTGAGCTAAATCAGGTAAGAGTTTGTTCTCTATGTATCCATTAACAGAGGGTAGCAAGTTTTCAAAAGGAAGTAAAGGTATTTACATGGTCAAATTCCCTGAAATTCCACAGGAATTAGTCACCTCAAAAGAAGACTGCAGAATGGAATCCCATGCAGAGGGCTTTAACAGTATTATCTCTGGGAATGCAAAAATGTTTTTGAAAGAAGATAAGTCATGCTTCAACAAATATTTTCAGAGCCATTTGGAAAGTTTAGTGGTATCATGATTGAAAGAAACTCCCTTGGTGTCAAGGAAATTCCAGCTCTTTTTCTCTTGTCTTTAACTGTTGGCAGATATAGTATTTTTCCTGTCCCTCATGCTTATGTATTAAGAGTACATAACCTTTTACTCTCTCCTAAATGTCAATGCCACCATGAAATCATGCCTGTTATTCCTCACACTATCTCCTGAACCTTATTTCAGCCTCCCTCCAAATCCCTATTATTCTCTTCACCTTGATGCCTGGCCTGTTCCAGCTTCTCCCCATCAAATATTTCCTGCCATCTTTAGCACTCAGCTTGCCCATACTTGTAATTAAAAAAAAAATCTCCAACCACTTCTCAGGCATGTTCACTGTCTTTTTCTCATATTTGATATCAAACTGAAGTTCTGCCCATCATCTGCTGGGCTCTGCATGGTTTATCCCCTTTCATGCACCTTAATTTCCTACTCTGTTCCCATTTCTGTGTAATTCTGAAATCTTCCATTAAAAAAAAAAATTAAAAAAATTAAGAGCCCTGGAAATTGCTGCACATCTTTGTTTTCCTTCCTTCATCCCAGATCTGCTCTGTCTGCCAGTCAGTAGCTGTATTGCTTAGAGTTATTGTCCATGGGGACATGTCAGACACAGAATTTGGGACACAAACCACCAGATCGTGGTCTGACCTTCTCTAAGTTGCAGTCCTTAACATTTCATAGACACACAGAATGGTTAAGGTTGGAAGGGGCCTTAAAGATCATCAAATTCCAACCCCCCTGCCGTGGGCAGGGACACCTCTCACTAGGTTAGGCTGCTCAAGGTCCCATCCAACCTGGCCTTGAACACTGCCAGGGAGGGGGCAGTCCTGCTTAGTCCTGACTGCTGGTGTCAACTGCTGGGGTATGGCTATACTAATGAGAATGCTGATCAAAATGTAATGGCATGTTTAGTGAAGGGAACTTTTCAGGAAGCAGTCAAATGTTGCTAACTTAGAACACTATATAAGGGAAGCTGCAGCATAACATGGAATGCAGCTTCCAGACGGCTACAGAGTGATTCTATGTAAGAAAATCTGATGTTTGATTCGTCACCACAATTCACAGCCATTGCCTTACTCCTCTGAAACACAATTAACAGCCTTCTGATTGTTGCAGGTCTTTCATCTCCTACAGCTCCCATAAGGCTACTTGACAGCCCTCTGAGCATTGTGCAGTTTTATTTGTAAACTGGAGTAGATGCATTGGGTTTCTTCAAAACAAGCACGTAACCAGTTGTTCAGGGCCCTTCAACAGAAAGGCAAGAAGACCCGAGAAAGCAAGGAACTTCACTACATTCCCTATATGCCCATTTTTAACAAAATATTGAAGCAGATTCACCATTATCAAAACCTTTTTTATCCACAGAAAATTTGGTTAATTTTCAATGAGAGCAGCAGATTTGTTAGCCCACTGCTTCCATGGCATTGATCACTGGTACAACACCACTTTTTAATTGCATCTTTTTTGCTGTTGATTAAATTCTGTCAAATGACACACATGCTGTGGGAATTGAGTTTGGGCAGATAAAGGGCTGCAGCAAGGAAAGCACTAATAGCAACAGAGTTCTAACTGAAATTTGCTTTCCACTTTTCTGAAACCTTGTAGCAGTACAGGAGTCAGACAGAGACTATTTGCATCACATTTATATGTCCAGAACAGTAAGTCATGCACAAACTTAGAGAAGTTTGGTGTGAAGTTGGGGGCTAAGTTCCAGATGTTCCTCTGAAACTTATTTGCTTCTTTTGAAGCCTTAAAATGGAACTGAAAAGTCTGTTTCCCCAGCCTCTATGAGATTTCTAACAAACCAAAGAGAAGACAAAACCTAATTTACTCAAAAGTGCCCCAGCTGCCAGGTTCAGATTAGGTGTTAGGAAAACATTTTTCACTGAAAGAGTTGTCAAGGCCTGGAACAGGCTGCCCAGGGAGGACGTTGAGTCACCATCCTTGGATGTGTTTAGAAAAGGTGTAGATCAGGTACTTAGGGAGATGGTTTAGCATAGGATAGGAATGGTTGGACTTGATCTTAAAGGTCTTTTCCAACGTTATGATTCTGTGATTCTGCGATCTTCTTAAACACACACCAACCCTAGGCACAGGAAAGCTATTTGAGGAATGTTTACAGAAACCATTTGAGAAATACATTGAAGCACTTTCCCATTTCACTTAACATCCCAAATAATTTGAGAACAGCTTCCTGCAATCTATTTATTACTTCTACTTCTGATCTCAATAGGAAGAACTGTGAAGATAGGCATTTTGTTTTGTTTTGAGTGTAGCAATAGTGTAGATCCCAGCAGTCCTGCTTTTACTGGAGCCATCTCATGCAGGCCTGCCAACTGCTCCACAACTGGAGTAAATACCAAAGTTATGGATCAGATGTACAGCACAGAGCGGAATAAAGCTGTTCTGATGCAATACTAACAACAGGAGTTTGCTCCCTGCACTCCAGGTCAAAGAAAGTATGTCTTTCTGGGACAGCCCCACAGGCCTTGCAGGACTTTAAAATGAAGACAGGCAAGAACAGGAAGGAGGGAGTAAGTTTTAGGGATGAGTCCCTCATGAAGAGACCCTAGTTTATTGCTTCTCCTCTGGCTAACTTAGGCATCTCAACTGGTCTCTCAATTACCTTGAGAGGTAAGAGTTTATCTTTTAAGACATTCTGGATAAAAATTACTTATGTATCAGAAATTACATATTGGGTTGGATTCTTAAAATGAAAAATAGTCCATCTCTGCACAAAACACCACAACTTGCAGGTCTTTTTCTTTTCTGTTTGGGATTTGTTCTGGACAAATTGCTAAAACCAAAGGGTATGCATAGAAACGCATCCTACCAAACACCCTTTCCCACCCCAATTACAGACAAGAGAGTAAAGCAAAAACAGAAGAAGTGAAGAGAAAGGCCCAACCACTTGAAGTTTAGAAATTGCTATAAACCCACCAGTAGTGACAAGGATTACTTGTTCTCTTTTTTTCATCACCTCCCTGAAAGCTGTTGGGGAACATAAACAAGACTTTTAGGCACATCTGGAGGGTAAGTGCAAAAACATCTCTTGACACAAATGAGTTGCTTAAAATGCATCAGCTGGGAAACCTCCTGTCCCCAGTCCTGGGAGTGGTCAGGAAACCCCTCAGGCACTGTGTTGTCTATTATTACACTCTATTTTCCAAAAGCTGTCTTTGTGATTGAACTCAGTTCCTAAGTCTACATAGGCAGCTGGTTCTGTCATTCAGTATCACACTTGTTACTCCTGAAGAGACCCAAGCAGTTATGTCCATTTCTGTAGGAAAGCTCTCTCTCACCATTCACTCAAAGCAGGCCACATTCCTGCTCTTATATAAAAGAATCCTCTGCAGCAACTTTACCTCCTGCTGCTTCATCATCCCACATGCAGCCAAAGAACCAGCTACAAGGAAAAGGCCAAGATACTGCTTCTTCATGTGCATGGCCAAAGAGGAGAAGACCTCCAAGGACAAGGGCAGGCAGGGAGGCAGGGTCCAACCCATGCCTGTGGCTTTAATGGTTTCTGTGTTCTTCCTCCTTTTCTGCCACGACTAGGCCTGCCCCGCTGCAAGGAGCGAGCCCATGACACACACTTTTTCTAAGCACAGCACAGTGAGTGTGTTTCCCAGCCCAAAAGGTCCTCAGCAAGAGTTTGAGAGGTAAAGAGTGTTTGTGCACAACCTCACAGTATATCTCCTTTTTTGCCTTTCATAAACCTGAGGAGGCTGGGAAATTTTCTCCATCTGTTTGTCCTGTTAACATCTTCTACTCTTAACTACACAATCTGGGTGTCCCATCCTGCATCCTGGAAGGCATTTGCCTTTGGGTATTTGATACTTACCCTGCATATATGGATATGCTGAGACAGTGTGACTTGAATTACCTCCCTGGTTGGATCACAGCTTTTACAATGTTAGAAATTTTGACCTTTTTAAGAGAAACCCACTAGTTTGTTGTGGTTAAAAAGCCACTAGGGTCTTATTGATGATTTAAATTATTATATTATATTAAATTATTATAATCATCTTATTGATGATTTAAACCAACAAAAAACCCAACTTGGGTTTTTTTTTTTACTGTGGAAATTTATTACATTGCACTAGTAAATACTGAAGCACTTTACATTATTTAAACAATAAGATATGCATATTAAGAATTTGCAAAGTACATGTTAACAATTGCCCCAGTAAAGAGTGCAGATAACCTCTGCAGCTATCCAGCACAGAATATGTGGACATAACAATTAAGAACCATCTGGTGACCTGGCACTTGCTGGTACACGAATGACATTTCAATTGAGTTTTATGATCAGAAAGAGTTAGTGACAGCTCCCACTTGAAACCCCAGAGCCAGTAAACTGTCCAAAAAAGAGAAGGATGTCACCCAGTTAATGGGTTGGATCACACTGCTTGGTTATGTACTTTGTAAGTAATGTGCTCCCTTCCTGTGTTCTTGGGCACAAATTGCTTATGCAGTTGGGTTTTTAAGAAGAACTGGCCACATGGCAAGTAGATTGGGAATCGTACTGCAGTTTACTGAGAACAGGGCAATACAGTGGATTAGTCAATCATTTCCCAGGTTTGACAAGCCAGTATTGCACCTTGTGCAAGATAAAAAGCCCAACTGAAAAGCTGTATTCTAACAACAAGGCTATGCCAGCTAGCACTGCAACTGCGTTCAGGTTTACCCAGAGCTATGAAACAAAATGCAGAAGTGTGAGAAAACTTCTTCCTCCTACCCTCACACTCACCTTACTATCAGGCAGTGATTCAGGTGGTGGTCTTCAGGGTCCCAAAAGAAAACCAGCCCACCAGCAAGTTTCAAGAGAGAGAGATTTGTAGTAGGGCAGCAAGGGCAGGCTCAAAAGTCTTTTAGCTGTGAAATATGTTTCCATGCTAGATGAAAAAGCTCTAGATTTCCTTTCCTCTCTCAGCCACTGATAACTATTATTGCTATGATTGTTTTCTTTAGTATGTAACACTAAGAGTCTGTCAAAAAGCTACCAGTCACCTTATCCAGAAATGTTTCATCTCTTCTACATTACAGTTGAATTATACTTCTAGTCCCATTAAAGAAATCGACTCTGCAGCTACTGACCCATGAAAGTTATTACAGATCACAATTTTGTAGTCAAGGAACCAATTTGTGATACAATCGCAGCACGTGGAGAAGGTCCGTTTTACTTCTACCAATCTCCAGTTGTCTAAACTAGAATCAAAACTTACAAATAAAATTACTAAATCCAGATTGTGGCCTGCTGCACTTTCAGTTCATTCAGGAACTGTTCCCAGGACTCACACTGCTGAAGACAGTTACAGTCTCGGTGCCTGAAGATTTTCTCCCCTTCCCATTCAAAAACATGCAGATACATTTACCTTTGCAACATTAACCATTAACCTAAAGTATCCATCAGCTTATGAAGAAAACAGAGTATTTCTATGCATTCATTTTAAAGGTTCAGCAATTTTTCTTTTTAGCAAAGGTCACTGCACAGGCAAAATCACTGCTGTCCTCCATGCAATCAAAACATCACAGCCTTTAGATTAAGCATCACTGTAGAAGTATAAAATTGGTTATTGTTTAAATTTATGCTTTTGGGGCACTTTGTATTAAGTAATGTATTTTTCACTCATAAAACCATTTCTCAGAGGTCCTATGTTCAGTAAGGCAGCAAGCCTTGTACAAACAGAAACTATTCTCCATGTTGAAAATCCCTAACATAAATTGACTCTACTCCCCAATCGAAGCAAATGTCTGTAGCATAATCCTGTTCTCAGAGTAAGCTCTGCTTGGAAACTAAATGGCCAAAGCGCTCCCAGGGGCAGCAATTAGTATTTTAGCCAGTGGAATCATCTGGGGAGACTCTTGTAAATTTAATGAATTCCCCAGTAGTCAATCCATCATAGCCACTAATATGCTGGCTATACCGCTACTGATAATGTTGCCAATACATTATAAGCCCTCATTTATTGCCTTAAATTTTAATTCAATGAATTCTGCATGTGAACTCTTCTCAGATGGTGATACTTTGTGCTAATGCAATCACGGATGGGCCATTTGGGAGCATAACAAGACTGAACTCAGTACGCTTGGCAGGACGTCACTGGGAAGGCAAGACATTTCTCACCCAAGCTTCTGCTCTTTATCTCTTACCTCCCTAACACTTGTGTCTCTAAACTAGAACATAATTAGATGTACCCCTTCTAGGCTTCATTTTATGGATTAGAGAAAAGCACAGGGGAGAGGTCTGGGTGAAAACTCAGGCTCTGGATGTGTTCAGCCAGCTTTTAGACATGACTATGGAAGTGCTGAATTCAGCAGTGACACACAGAACTACAGACGATAGTGCTTAAAAGACTGAGGGCTTCATCTAACCTATCCCCTTGCCCTTAGGCAAAAATCAACTTGTAACTACATCATTCCTGACAGATTTTTGTCTAGCACATTTCTAAAAAACCCCAGTAAGAGAGATCATGCATCTTCCCCGGGCAACTTGTTCCTGTGCTTAATTATCCTGAATGTTAAAAGTGCTTGCCAGCGTCAAACCTCGGTGTCCCCTGATGCAATTTAAGTCCATTATTTCCCATCACACATGCTACAGACAAAGAGAACAAATTCTTCCCTTCCTCTTTAAGAGAGCTTTCTGTGTACTTAAGACTTGCTTTTCCTCCTGTTTTTTCTCTGGACTAAGCAACCACAGCTCTTCCAGCCCTCTGTCACAAGCCACTGCTCATTCTTGTTGCTTTCCGATTACAGTTGCACACTGCCTTGCCATACCGAACCCTGAGCTAGACAGTCACTCCTGGAGAAGTCTTCTTAGGACCTAGTAGATCGGAAGAACTACCTCACACACCTTGCAGTCTCTCCCTGTTTACTATGGTCTGCAACTGCAATATAAATCCTTCCTCTTTTATCAGTTAGCTGTTAGTGAAAATACTGAGGAGGCCCAGAGTCACAACAGACACTTAAGGTGCCTCAGTACTACTTATTTGCACTCTGACAGTGGCCTATGGAGAGCTCTGCACTGAGAATGTGAAAACAACCACATGAGAACTTTCACATCCAGAGCATGTTCCACAGCTTGTCTGCAGGAATGTCACAGAATCCTGATGTCAGGACTTGGGGACAGAAATCTATTGATTCTGCTCTATCCAAACAGCCTTTTGCACAGCAAAAAAATGTATTTCTCTGGTGAAATTTGCTCTTGACCAATCCGTGGTCAAGAAATCACTCATTTCCTTGTTACCTTCCAAGCACTTACAGGATGTTTATGTGATTGTTTGTTACAGCATTTTTCCTCTTGGATTTCAAAAGGAAAACGGGCAACGTGCAGGTAACCAGTAGTTAAGGACAGTCTGTCCAGAAAAACAAATGAGTAAGGAATACAACATACCTCAGCAGCTTATGTGTGTAAGCAACCAAACTCTAACAGATGAAAACGTGGTCGAAAAGCAAAAAGAGACAAAAAGGCTTAGAAGCAAGACTAAAGAAATTCTTTATGTTCCTTACTCATCTTTACTCACAGCTAAGGTGAACCCAGCAGAACACACAGAAACTTAATAATGATGGCATTAAACCATAGCAATACGGTCAGACTCATTCAAATCCCTGAACCACCTTGCCTTAACAGGATGACTTGACTGTTACAAAACTATACTAACAAGACAAGCAGGTCGAGATGCTCTAAAGAGAAGGAAGTATTTACATGAGTCAGAATAGAAATTGCATTCCTGTGTAGGCTGGAAATGACTTACAGTACAGATTTTTCATCATCAGTGCTTAGGAGGAAGTTTCCTTCCAGGTGTCATCAGGAAGAGAATTATCATAATCTGAGAAGGTATCAGGCCCTGGCTCTTGCTGGTGACAGGAGAACCCAAATCAGAAACAAATTCTAATACTTTTGAGGATGTGGTGGTTGGGCTTCATCAAAATAATAAACAAAGCAGGGCCAGAGCGCAGGCCTATGTGTTGGCAAATGAACAACCATGCTGTCTAACAGCCTGGACCTTGCCAGATGGGCTTTACTTGCACCCAGCAGCCCTGTCCCACATGTGCAGGCTTTGTTTGGGAGGGCAGCATGGGCTGGGGGCAGCTCCCAGGAAACAAACTAGGTAAGACCATCCCTGTCTAGAAAAAAAAAAGAATGTAACAATATCGAAATAATCATGACTCTGCCACTTGATGATGGTCTGGAAGAGAGATCTCAGCCTGCTTTATTTACTGCTATACATGTAGCTTTGGAGACTGTCCTTACTGAAAATCTGGGATGAACTCAGAGCATGTCTCTGTGCATCCCCTCAATACCATCTCAGTGTTGTAGTTTTGGCTTAACCTGGCAAGGAGCTTGCTCTCTGGCTCACTGCATCTGGAGGCCAAGCCAGGGATCTGATGGTTCACATGGAGAGGGCAGGGAGAAGGACACATATTACTACAAGCCTTGCTCCTGGATCCTAGTGCATGCCTAGATAGGGGAGCACAGCTCCCATTATTCCCCATCCAAGAGCAGCATATCCCTCTTCAGCTTGTGGCAGAACCCAGCCTGCAATCCAGGAGATGTAAGTACAAGCCCTTGTTCTGCAAGGATGGGCATAATGACAAAGTTATCTTTTTCCTCAAATTACAGGGTCCCTCCAAATCATAGCTTCATTGGTAGAGAGCCTTGAATGTAGTTGGAAGGGCCAAGATATTGCACATAAACTTCAAAAATAAAGCAGAAGGTAGAGCCAAAATGTGCTTTCATGCCTCCACATCCCACTATCTCCAATCTTTACCTCCTTCCTTGGACATGAGACCACCAAACTTCTCTACACTCAACCCAGTAAAACCAATTTACCTAATCATTACTATAAACTTCCCTCTACTATTTCCTTCCAGTAGTGTACCCCTTGATTACATTTCACCTTCCTACCAACATTTAGCATTCTCTTTTCAAATGTGAACATGGTCTTTCTGAATTTTCACAGCTGAACTCAGATTATATTTCCCCAAAATAAAAAGCTGCATCATTCTTTCCTCCCATAATTTTCAATACTGTTGGGATTCAAACCTGCACTTCACACAAGAAGGTCTGCAAAGCTTTTGAGTTTTCCAGTCACTCCTTTTGACCACTTTTCAGTCAGCACTTTCATACCCAGGAAACCTTTTTTGAAGAAAACATATTTGAATTTCATTATTATCCAACAAACTACTGCGTATTGAGCACCAGAATGACTAAGGCTGAGTGACAGACAACTTGATCAAAGGCAAAAGTTAAGCTTCATGCCTCAGCAAACACTGGTGGAATCTATAAAATCTAAAAGATTATTTGGAGTGCAAGGAGAGAGTATTTCAAGAAAAAAAAAATCAGTTGGTGGTTTGCTTTTTTTAAAATAATCCCAAATATAAGCAATAACATTGTTAAGACAAGCATATGGTATATCACAGATGGACCAACATTTGCATGAGATAGATCATTAAAGGAAGAGAGAAACATAACTGGAGAATAGCTTTTAAAGCTATGAACGCTAAAACCAGCAGCAGGATTTGCAAAGCCAGCACAGCGCTGCAGCATGCCTTCCTTCATTGCTTATGCATGAATCCAGCTTTAGTGTGCTTAATAAATCATTCCAAACCTTGTATTCATACTGGATTCTTCAAAAGATCTATCAAACGGGTTGTTCTTTAACTTCTGTATTTAGAATTAATTTTGCTTTAGCCAACCAAAATATATCCTTTAAATACACACTGAAAAATGTAACTGTCAGAATAGGAACTGCTATTTTTAATTCAAAATTTGCCCCACAACTTTATATTCCTCTATCACAAGGGAAAAGGCAGAACCACCCATAAATGTATTTTGCATTTCCCAGTTCAGTTTGATTTCACTGTTCCTAGATAATCACTAGATGTGATGCAAGAGCTTAATACATTCTCTTCTTCACTTTTCCCTATAGAAAGCTACTCTACAGCTACTGGGGTGGCAGGGAATATGTTTGTGTGTTACACTCCTTTTCACATGGCCTATGATTAAGAAATTAACTATTGACTCTCAGCTTTGTTTCTGTTCTCGAAAGGATAAAGTACAAAGGGCCAAATCCGAAGTAGATTTGCTGGGGTGGTTTGGGATTTCAGTGACAACTGCATTAAGCATGGATATGACGCTTTTAATACAGCTCCTGGTACATTTTTTCAAGCTTGAATCTATTATCCAAAAAGTGAATTTGTAACTTGCAAACAAAAGGAACAAAATTTCTTGCCTAAGTCACATTTCCCTAGAGCTTGGACTGGAGGCTTCTTGGCAACAGCAAGAGCTCTGCCTTCTGTGTTCCTCTCCCTTAGGCAAAAGAGATGCGTTGTGTGCTTTTACAGCGCAGAGGAACGTTCATTAGATGGCAGCTTTTTAACAACAGAGGCAACTTCTGAGTTCCAGAAGTAAGTCCTTACTTAGTGCAAGCAAGGAGGGAGGGAGCTGCAGATCTCAGCGTTACAGATTGGCAACAACGTGGAGAATCTGTCATCTTACTAAATAGGTTTAATAAGCATATTTTTCGAGTCAACTATTCTTAGAGTAGTTTTCTTTGGATGCACCACATCTAAAGGTGTTAGCCCTCAGAGCATAAAAAAATCAAGAGTAAGAAGTTTTAAATTATGAAACAGATTTCCCTTCAACGGAGGGCAAGCTGGAGAGTTTAGCACCGAGCCAGCACAATAAAGCCCTGTCTTTCAAAGATAAGCTGAAAAGACCTTTCTGTTGGGATCTAACCACTTGGTTAAATAATGATATGCCAAGTTTGAAAAGCTGTTTTATCTGAGACTTTACAGAGTGGCTGTTCTGGGTATATCTAATAACTTCAGCCAGCTGCATCCCAATCACTCTTGCTCCATCCTCTAATCCTGTGTGGAAACCACACCAGGATGCTCTCAGATCCTTCTGACTTCTCTTTTTCCCAAGGGCTTATAGTGGAAACAGAGCCCTTCTTCTAAATGAGAGACGGAGAAAGCAAAGGATGATTCATGACACACACCTGAGTTACGATTTTAGAAAAGGAAGCAGATCAGATATTTGTAATACTGGAGATACTTTTAGGCTGACCCAATGGTCAAGATACCCCAGATCAGCTATGAAGGATTATAAATTTAAATTTGTTCATTTTAAATGATAGTTATTCTTCTCAGCAATCTACACATACTGTTAGTTCATCTGTATTTCCAGTGTCATGACAGTGAACTTTGGAGTCTGAGACCACTGTGTGGATGAATGCTGGATGCAAAGAAAGAAAGACTGGGAACCTGTAAGTAGCATCTCTTCTGAAACTCCTGGCTGATGAAGAATGGTACCTCATCCAGCTCTGGGGTGCCAACAGCATTGGGCACAGTTAGTAGTACTGACAGCACTCTGGAAGAGCTCTGGTAACAGTGCTCTTCTGCTCGGTGATCAGACATCTCCATCCCTAGGTTCCCATAATTCCCCAACCCAAGTTGCCAAATGTTGCAAGACTAACAAAAGGGGAAAACAGATCACTAAGCCTTTAAAATTCCTTCCTTTTTCCCTGTTGTTTAGCACTGGTTTACAAATACTCGGAATATATAGTTCTACCGGGCTCCTTTCGTCTCCTGAGTCCCTCAGGCGTAAGAAAGAGGACATTTATTTTTTCCTTAGATACCTCAGAGTTCAGAAACAATAGAGGTTATTCATCAGTGTCAAGTTTTGAGCTTCTTCCTCTTCACAATAGATTTTCAAATAATAAATATTCATTTATTGACCTAGAAAATCTGACTTTTTACATTCTTTTGGCATGGCAACAAAATTAAATAATGCGTTTTCATCTGGATATTCTCCACCCTCAAATACTCAACCTCATTTAAAAATAAAATGGGTAGCAATAGTAATAATACAAAAGTAGTCCCAAAAATAATCCAAACCCTTGTGTAACCTGCAATAAACCAAGGCAAAGGGTTACTGTAGCAAAGGCATTAGACCGTGAGTGACCAAGAACTGGGTGATGGGATAAACTTCCCTTGGGCAAATGCCCCACAAGGTTACTGAATCACAAGGGTTTCATACTTATCCATAAATTGTATCTGGAAACCCATAAACCTTCACAGAGAACATAGTCACCTAGGTAAGCAGTCGACAGAAACCAGACCCAACCCAGCCAAGTAGCAGTGAGAGATCAGCTCCAGCCTAACTCACCTAAGTCTCCTCCAGTTCCCTCAACACATGGAATAAATAGCCTAAGGCCTATAGACACATCCACCTACCCTCCCTTCCAGATGCCCATTTCTCAGCCTTCACTCAAAGCAATGATTTCTTCCTTGGGCTTTGACTGACACCACAAGGACAAGCCAGGACATGAGCCTGGCTCAGAAGGGCAATTAAGATCTGGAGACCAAGACTGCTGCAACATCACTGGAGCAAGGACTGATGGACCCAAGGGCTGAAAGGGGGGCCTGAGCCATGGACACGGCTGTCCTGTGGTCCCAGGAGACACTTATCAAAACCATTAAGGCCTGTGCATGCCCCCAGGACCATGACACTCTTCCAAATACGTTTACTCCATACAACATAGATCTGACCAACTGCAGATACAACTGGTGTCAAATACAATCAGACTTTGGTGTAGGTCTTCCAAAGACTCACTGCCTTTAAAGATGAGATTGCTTAAGGTGTCTCAGGGCTGTATCCTCATCCATACAACTCTCTCCCCAGCACGAGATGCCCTCAGTCATGTCACGGGAAGGACCTGCAGATCCTTCTTCCCCATCCAATCTCCCTGTAGCTGCATTCACTCCTGGCCCTTCCTTGTCCTCTGGGGAACAGAGCCAGCACACAAATCCCCCTTCACTCCTTCCCCACAGCCTAGGATGGGGTTGATGTAGCACACCAACCACAGGCACTGCTCAAAGACACATCTGCAGTGAAAATGTTACCAGCTGCCACCTAGCATAAGCTGGGCTACAAAACTCCATAGCACAATACTGCAGCACAACAGTGCCTGTGCTGACCCTTGCAATATCTGTCTGCAGATCAACCCTCTCTGTTTCATCACCAGAGCATTTGGCATACTTTATTTAGCACTTATTTTTTCCACAGCTTCTCACAAACCCAAGCAGAGGAACAACAGTGACAGTAGCTGTTTGCCATCTAATGGCACAGGGGGGTTTCCTGCAAATACAGTTTACCTAAATGCCATCTGCTCTCCCACACAGCCAGGAATGTTTTTCTTGTGTAAGGAGTTATCCTGGATCTAGTTTATGTAACCCTCTGAGGCACATTAAGCCCAAAGTCTAATTGTTTTCGAGATGAAGACATATTGTTTAGACAATAAGGATCTAAAATTATCTGTTCTGAAATCTAGTTGTGGTTAATTACCAAAAAAGAAAAAGGAGTAAAAAAAAAAATTCCTCTTCTCCTGCCTTTGCCTCTGTCTGAACTCCCACAGTTTGTTTTTGCTAGCTCTCTTGTTTATAGCCAATGTGGGTCTCACACTGGGTTGTCCCAAGATGCATTAGTAATTTCAAAGCACTTTGTTCTTCTGTGTATTCCTCACCCTTGCTAGAAGAGCACTATAAATCACATAACAGTCTTACAGGTCTCCAAACTGAAGAGTCTATCCCTCCCTCCAGAAGCATCTGCCCAAAGCTTGGTGGGTGAGCCTGCCCCTTCTCCCTGCACCTTCCTCCACCGGCCCCAGCGTAGGTACCAATTCTGCTGACTTTCTGAAAGGAGTGACTGCAGGTGCCTAACTCTCTGTTTATTCTGGCAGGGCTGAAAATAGTAACTGCTAACAAATATTTTGCCCTTCACAAGGCTTCTCACAGAGGTGCAGCTGTTATCTCATCTAGTAAAAGTGCCAGCCCTAAGGGGAAAACAGACACTTAATTAGGTTAGGATAAGCTTCAAAAAGGTGACTATCTAAAATTAATACCCATAATGCTGTGTGGGCTCAGATCCTTAAACAGAATCCTCACTTGCGTGGTAGGGAACAATTATTTCAAGCTTTCTGTTTCCCACATTTGTCTCTCATGGATTGATGGTTCTGTTTAATCATCAAAAGTAGCACGTAAGAGGAAGAAGTATTGCTTCTCTGAGGTGGACAGAGCCCTGGGACACAATGTTAGGCCTCTGGGGAATGTATCGCCCTCTGGATTCCCGAAGTTACCAACCCACCAGGGCAAAGTGCACCCACAGAGAGTGCACCTCAGGCTTAGCAGCGAGACCAATGCGTTACGTAGGACTTTGGGATTTTTTTCCTGCACCCTGTGAAAATCCACACAACAAATGGTGAAACCTGAGACACCTGAGAAGCTTCCTTAGTAATTAGGGGCATGGTAGTTAGTGCTAAATTTGCAAGGAGCAAATTCAGGTCAGATTCTATTATTAATACAGAATCAAAAATATATTGGGCTTTGGACAAACAGCCTCCAAAGTGAGATAAGAAATTTTAAATTCTGAGCCACTACCATCCATACCAAAAAGGAAAAGTTGGTGAAGCACATTGCCATTTTCATGAAACAGCCATTAAAATAATACTAACACAGAACACAATGTGTTTTGGAAATTGAGCCACATGTGAGAACCTCACCAAGGAATTTCCATCGCACAGTCCAGTGCAAAAGCATCCACAGGAAAAGCTCCAACAGGGAGCCTAAGCAAAAGGTCATATCAGAGCATTGTAACAGCTTAGTCTGAAGGATCATAAAGCTCCAGGTACAATCCATTAATCCATTTTTGCAACACCCCACCCTGCCTTTTAGAGATATTCAGGAAGAGAGACATAAATCACGGCCTTCTGACTTCTTTTATACATTATGACTGCTTCGAAGGTTTGAAAGCCTGCCTCAAAAGTTCCTGAAGACAACCAGTCTATCAAGATTATGTTTCCCTACTCATGTTTATGAAACTGTTTTTAAAATTATGGGGTACTAGAGTCTGGTTAAGAGGCAAAAGGGATTACGCCCGATTTAAAACTCTTGAGGCTAAACAATATTTAAACAGAAATACCTTCCTGGGATTTCGTACAGGGCAGTTACATCTGTAGTTTCACGTAAGCACACAGACACACACTCAATAACTTAATGCAATTAAAAATAAATACAGAATCACAGAGGGTAGGTGTTGGAAGGGACCTTTGGAGCAGGATCACCTTGAGCAGGTTGTACAGGATCATGTCCAGGCAGGTTTTGAGTATCTCCAGAGAAGGAGACTCAACAACCTCTCCCGGCAGCCTGTCCCAGTGCTTGAGCACATTCACAGTGAAGTTTCACCTCAGGTTGAGATGGAACTTCCTGTGTTCCAGTTTTGTGCCTGCTGCCCTTTTATTGTGTTGCTGAAGTCCCTGCATCAATCCTTAGAAAGCAGATGCAAAGGAGACGACAAACAAGAAGTTCTGGATGATATTCTTAACAGATTTCACTATTGATACATAGGGAGAAAGAAGATTAGAAAGCCAAGAACCTGCATCAGGTAAGAAAAGATACCTCAGTGTAGCTCCCAGTTTTGACTGCCATCCTTCTTTTCTTCAAACTTGCAGACTTCAGTGCCCCACTGTTCCACAGTCACATGCTTATTGTAATAAGGATGGAAACATTTGCCTTGCCACTGCCCCATGCAGTGTAAGGAAAGAAAAGAAATTGCCTTCTTTTCTCTGGATGAATTTCAGCCTCTGTACATTTTGATAGTTAAAGCAACAATAAACATTCAGATCCATCAATAAAGCGAAACATTAAAATCCCACAGTTTCTCCTCTCTCACCAGGGAAAGAAAATCAGTCTGAAAATTGCATTGTTATGGAAGATCCCAGGGTAAGTACCACAGCTTTTCCTCCAGAGAGTACTTTGTGTATGCCCCGGACCATGGCTCTGCTTTTTCAATGAAAAGCATGCAACAGAAAATGTATGGAAAAGCAGTCAAGGGTTAGGGTCCTGATTAGAGAAGGGTAATGTGCATCACAACTATCCCTTTTGTAATGCTATGTTTCAGTCCTCAGCAAGGAGGGCTGGAGAAGCAGTGGCTCAGAGCTCCCTCAGGCCAACACAACACCCGCGGGTTGCTCTACAGGCTTAGCTTCTGCTGGAGGATAGCTCATGGATAGGAGCTGTCTAGCCCAGTTTCTGTGGCTGTTGCAGGTAGCAACCCAGAAGTGTTTCAGTTGTTGCAGCTTATTCACTTCACTTCCTTTCACAATGCTGTGATTCATGACTGGATGGTATCCAGAGCTCCTGTTTGCAAGGCAGTGCAAAATAACAAACAAGGGCTGTTTCAGGGGTCCTGAGTGGACCAGCTGCCAGGTACATTGAGCCCACCCTAACAGTTCTGTTCAAGAGCAACAACAAAGCTCCAAGCATGGTCCATGCTGAGCTTGCAAGGGGAAACAGCCCCACTGCTTCACGATGCTCCTACAGCTGCAAAGGCTTCTGTGCCCAAGGACAGACAGGTCCCAATGTAACTCCTCAGAGAGCTAGGCAGGACACATCTGTTTCAGTTTATAAGGACATCCCTTCAAGAAGTCTCCATGTCACAGAATTTGAAAAATTCAATAATGAATAATAAGCCAAAAGGACTTACATTTACTTCTGCCAAGGGTGTGTGTGTGTGTGTGTAATACAAGCAAAAGGAAAGCCTGAAAATACTATGCAAAACAGTAATCATTGCTAGACCTTGTCTGTAAAATGGACATTGCTGAGGCCAACCGACAATGTCGGTCACAAACCTTATTGAGCCTTTTCCCAAAACTGTACCAAGTTTCAGGCTGCAGCACAGTAAGACCAGCTGAACTTTGCCCGATTTCTAGTTTTTGGCACAACTATTGGAGAGCTTTAGATATCAGATGCCAAATAATTATTATTTCAAGATAGAAGGTAACATGGATCATAATAATTCATGTTCCAAAAGTACAGAAGTGGCTGGAGGTACACTAGGGAGCAGTGTGACCTACCATCTTCCAGCCTTAAATTAATTACATGAGGAAATTTACCATTTTTTTATTTTACTTTTACAGGTCATTAAATACCAATGTAATTGCTGCAGTGTTTCATTTCTAGAACATGAATTCTAATTAATAGCATTGCAGTAAGTTAATTTAATATGGTAATAGCTTCAGAATAGCTTAATTGTTGCCATTATAGAGCACCTGCAGATGTTCAGCCAATCAGCTCATTCATTATCTGATCATCCTCATATATCCATACGTAGAGAAAACTTTGCCTGCAGGAAGAGTAGTGCTATGTTTCCAGTGGTACTACTGGAAAAAGCTTTGCCTTTTCTAAGGGCAAAAGGTCTAAGGGGAAAGAGGTGGTTGTAGTTATATAGGAGATTTTTTTCTGACATCACTGCCATTTTAGGAAATGGAACTCTCTCTCAGTGTCTAACCAGAACCTGCTATCCTATACTGCCTTCCACCTGCACAGCTATTATAAATGTTTAAATTCAGTCTCACGTCGCAAATGCCCACAAGCCCATAAGCCATCACTGGGCCATTTCTGCATCATTTGAAGCAAATTCTCATACCCAGAATGGCACTGTTATTGCTCCTTTTAATTGTGCTTATCTAGATGAAAAAACCCACATTGTTTCTATAGACCTAGAAGAAGAGGGAAAATTGATAGACTTTATAATTTCCAGTCTTCTCATCAAGAAACCCTTTTTTTTTAAGGTGCTACATCAGCATCCAAGTACTTGAACCACCAGCCTCTGATTTTTTTCAGGTTTTGCCTTCCTAAAGGCTGGCATTTTCTTTATGACTTGTATAGCTTCAAGTGCACCCTTGGAACTAAAAAAGACAATAGAAATGAAGGACATACGTTTCATGGAAGTAAAATCCTATTTTCGATATGAAGGTAAGGAAACAGGGGCAAACAGACCAAAGTCACTTTCCACAGTCACTTTAGTTAAGAAAAAACATATGTAACAACTTGGAATCAAAGAAGAATTGAGGTAGGTCCGGAGCTTGTGAAACACCCCACTCCCTGCAGGGACACCTTCAAAGTGATAGCAGAGTGCTTATGGCCTTATCCAGTCAAACTTTGTATACCTTCAAGGATGGAGACTTTCCACCTTCCCTGGGCAACATGCCCCCGTACTGCATCCCTCTGGCTGTGACATTTTTGTCCTTGTACTCAGCTGGTGTTTGTCTCATTGCAGTGACTGTGTGCATATCACTGTGTGTCTCTGGGAAGATCCTGGCTCCATCTCTTCAGCCCTCCTAGCTCGAGGCCACAATCAGATTTCCCTGAGTTTCCTCCAGGCTGAACAGACAAAGTCCCTCCCATCTCCCCATGCGCTGAAATTGTTTCCATCCAGAAGCGAGCGTGCTTTTATTCCTCACTAGAGCTATACAGATCTGCCTGTCCTTGTTTCCACGTCAGGGTTGGTTGCTTTTCAGGACTGGCACACAAGACTGTACTTTGCTTTCCTAAATTAGAGACTCTGTGTGCTGGTAGGAAGCCAGCAGGAGATGCTGCTTCTTCATCGGGTTAGACAGTGCCAACCAGCCTACAAGTAGTGCCGGGCCTCTGTGTGAACGAGTGGCTCCTGGCAAGTGTAGGCCCTGGGCACCTCTTGTTCCCAAATGCTGGCTTTCCCAAAAGGCTGCAGGCCTCAAGTCTTTTCTCTGGTTGGAGGTCTGCCTGCAGTTAGTGCTGCCTGAGCTGTTTTGGTCATAATGACTCAAATAGATGTAACCTTGTTTCCAAAGCATGCTGCAGTTGTGTAAAGCATGAAAGGACCGTTCATCTCTTTATGAAAAGCAATGGGAGTTCTTTACAATTTATTCAGGTTTTTACTCTTCACTTTAAAACTTACAATGTTAATAGAGGCTCTACCCTGACAGCCTTTAAAAAAAGGAGGACAGACGACCTTTGTGGCACGGGCTTTAAGTTTCTGCAGCACAAGGAACATTTTTAGGAGAGAAAAGACAAATTTCTGGCAAAGGAGCAAGACTCAGTAAAACAAGCTGAATTTGTCTTGCAACCTTCTCTCCTCAGTAGCAAAGACCTGATTTGGCTCTTAGATTTGTTCAAATACAGTAAAGTAACATTAGAATTCAGCAAAGAATAGACCCTTAATTCACAGCTAGGTAAATGTGCCCTTTATTCTGTTTCAGTACAGTTCATCTTTATCTATGTATTTGACACCCAGGTTCACTAAGTCCAGGGACCGTTGTGCAGCAGAACTATAAAAGAACATTCATTCTGATTTAGTTTTGTAATTAATCTGAGGTCCTTGGATCTAATTCAAGGCCATCTCAGCCTCTAAGCTTTTAGAAGAGTTGTTCCTATTTTATACCAGCATGTGTTAAAGAAAATATTGGCCTCCTTTCTTGGATCAGGACTTGTGCAATGCTTACGTATAAAAATAATCCCATCGAGACCCCCATAGCTGCTTTGATTGCAAAAAGCCAAATGTTCCTATCTGCTACCCAGCAAGGAAAGGAGCAAAAGACTCTGCAAACTGGAAGACAGGACAAGACAAAAGTACTGATGAGATGGGAACGAGCTTTGCCCCATATTCCTGGTGAGTTTGCAGAATCTCTTCCGTATTAACACTGCGGAGTTTGATATCTGCAAGGTTCAAAGGAGCCAGTGAGCAGTCCTTGGAAAGGGCATAACCCTTAACAACCAGCACATTTTTCAGTCAAAGCTAATGCTGCTTGCAGCAATGTTAGCAGCAGCCCAGTGCAGCTGCGACTGCCCATTGTACACACAGCAGCAGTGAAGCAGCTCTGGCAGGAGGGATTTTTAAGAGCAGTCCCACCACTTATGACACTAGCAAACAGCGAAGCAGTGCTGCTGCCATGATGGAAATACTGCTCTTCTTAGTCTAGCTGGAACAGGGCCCTGGAGCCAAGGAGATCCTGTGCTGAGGCTACATGGCTGCAGGGAGGTGAAGGTGAAGTCTCCTGAGCAGCCACAGTGTACAACCCACTGTGTACCCCTGCCTTTCATTTCTTGCTGCAGGGAAGTCTCAGATTTATAGCATGCACAGGCTATATGTGGAAGGCTCTCCATATATTTCATGCTATCACAAACCTCTTCCCTCTCCAGAAAGGTGCTTTGGGTTTATGTCAGTTTGAAGAGCATTTCACAGAGTTTCTCCTTTCTACCAAAAGTAGAAAGGTAGGAGGCATTACACCAAGATAAGCAGGAACTAGCACAGGAGCAGAGAAATGACTCCTCATGGTTTCATGGGTGCTAAAGTCGGACCAGCTTTTGGCTGACAACTAGGAAAAAAATGAAACAGGAAGGCTTTCTTTGCCCCCTTTTACTCTCAGGAAAGATTTTGAAATATTTGATTTCAATGAGGCTGGTAAAAGAGACAAGGGAGGTAAAAAAAGATGACCCCAAACTGACTGTTCACTCTCTCATCTGTGATTCACTCCAACTCACCTACCTGAACTGCAGACATCCCCTTCCTGGAAGGGAAGGGAAAATCCCTTTAAGGAACACTTTGATTAGCAAATGCTCAGTCGATTCTCAAGTCTCCTCCCTCTGTGTGTAAGAGATTGCAGTCCAGAATGGAAACAGGAGGGCTGTCATGGCAGGGATGGTGAATGGGGTAAGTTACTGAAGCGAACAATGTCTCAAAATGAAGAACAAAACCAAACACACACACACACAAAGAGAATCTGCCAGATCAGACATGAACACAAGAGTCATTGCTTCTCTGAGAAAAGTTACCTGTGCTCTATCTGCTATGTCAGTGATGTCTGAACTACCTCAAAGGCAAAGGAGGAGTGTTAGCATACAAACAAGAAAAGAAGAATGAACAAAATGGTGAAGCTTTGTGCAAGAGAAATCAGAAACTCAGAGACTTCTCTGCTAACACACAGTAGTGACAGTCCTTTGCAACTGCCCTGTTTGACATCGGACCCTAGGTGTGTATCTGACCTGTGTATGTTCACCAATATCCTGCTGGCCATGAAAGGTGACAGCTGGACAGACATACCTCCACTGTAGCCAGTGGCCTTTGGGGAAGTGCTGGAGCTGGAAGGAAGTGAAATTGCTTCTCCTTTTATGTCATAAAAAACCCCATAACAGGAGCTGTTCCCCTTCCTCTCCCTTTCCTGGATCTGGGAGGAGGGAAAGTAAAATAAAAACTGGTTCAAAAGGATAACAAATCTTCAGCTCCAGTGAATTAACATTATCATGAATGTCATTATTTCTACTCAATGAGGCATCTCAAAAGAAACTACTAACCGTGCACATTTGTTTCTGTTACTGCACATTAGCCAACATTAGAAAGTAGAGAACAACCTAACCAGTCTTCTTTAAATTTAGAAGTTTGATGGTTAGCAAAACTTGCAATATTGAGCTTATACATGCAAGCTATAACATATTGTACCATACTGCATTTTGCTCCATCTTAACATAGTTGTGCAACAGTCAGCAAGAAGTTTATTTAGAGATCTTCCCAGTTACAAATTTTCCAAAGGAAATTAATTTTCCAGGGTGGTTTTAAGAATATATTATATTCCAAGCTGTTAGAGGACTTTTTTTCCCCTGAACTGATTTCACCCTTTGTTCTCCAGCAGGCAGCCCACTTGTAAAGTATATTTCCAAGGCTCACTATTCACATGCAAGAGCCCAGCAACGCTGCAGAACCCACCACTGAAGACGTGTGATGCTGAGCCAGTTCCCCAACAGCCTGACCTAACCGCCATAAACGTGCCATTAAAAGCTAACTACTTCCATCCCCCCATCTAGCAGTCTGCACATGGAGGGAACATTAATCCTGAAGGCTCTCTGTTTTATTTGCTGGGAATATTTGAGCAATCCCAATCTGCAGCAAGACTTAAGTGACTATGGAAAGATGTGAACAAAGCTTAAGTAATCGCTCAAGTGCTAAGACTCTTTTTTTCTCATTCTGCAGCCAATTCTCAGGCCCCTTTAGCTGATGAGAATAGAGTTGTCTCTTGGGATTTAGAATTATACCACATCCCACAGTTTCAGATAAAAAATGCCTTAGCTGCTGGACTACAACATCACAGAAAGCAGATGCCGATTCCCTGAACCCCTGCTCAGTCCTGAGACAGGCCATTTCTTTTTCTAACTGTGGCAGCTGACCGTGGGTAGCGAGCAATTCAAGTGGAGAGGAGCAAACACTGCCATGGCAGAGAGAAAAGCTCAATCTGTTCGTCTCATGGCTGAATGTGTCCCTTCCTGCTATCAGCCAAGGGCGACAGATGAAACATTGTGTTAACCTGATATAATTAAAAGATAGACCTGGAGGGAGGCAGTACAAGCGACAGCTGTCAAAACATAGTTCAAGCACAATATTTAAGCGTCTCTTATCAGTGTTTATTCATTCAAAGGTTGTACTAATAGAGGAGAGCTTGTGTACAGCTGCACATGCATGTCTGTACTTGGGCAGACAAGCAGCCCTTGCAGGCTTCTCACAGAGCTGTGCAACACTTTGGTCCTGGTTGTTAATGTACCAGCTCAGTACTTTGTGCCTAAGCCCACCTCCAGACAGGGCTCTACGTTTGCAGCGTTATGCATCACAGAAGTGGAGGCCAGAGATTCCTTGCTCAGCAGTCCTGTCGCTCCATCCCAATCGGCTCAACTCAGCAGAAATTGCCCCTTTGGATACCTTCAGCTTAGGCAATTTCTAGCTTGACAGTGCTGCCTTTGTAGTTAAATGCAAGTACTACAAATGAAGAGTGCTTGGCTAGATTTTACTCTCTGCAACACGGGTGGTGAGGGAAACCACTGCCGTGTCTTACAATGGTAGCTTGGTTGATTGCTTGGCAGCCTTCAATTGGCAGGATTCATCCCAGTTTCTTCAAGCACAGTTTCTTACGGAGAACTGCAGGATTCAATCCAAATTGAAAATGAGCCTTCCACACTTCAGTCTGAAGAGACAGATTCTAGTGTCTGAGCCATTTGTCTGGCTCTAGTCACAGGGAATGCTTCCAAGCACCCTATACAGCCCGATACAGGGAGGCTATACGTGATCCACTTGCAAGCTGCACGTGGCTCAGCAACCACAGGTTTGCCATTCCTGTTACAGTACTACTCTGTCACAAAAAAAGCCAAAGGTCATCCTTAGATGGATGAAGCTAAATGTCATCCTAAACTATATAAACAGATTAAAGGAAATTTATGAAGCTTCTGCTCCATGAAGTGCTGGTAAGGCATGGTCTGGATTACTGCATCCTGTTTTGGCAGCCCACTTCAAGGAAGAGATCTAGAGAAAGTGTGCAGCAGGATATGATCAAAGGGATAGGAGAGATTTAATCTGGAAAAGAGAATGCAGAGGGGAAAATGTAAACTTCATGTATAAAAAATGCTACTGCAAAGCAGGGAACAGACTCTTCCCAATGCCTGTTGCAATAGGACAGAATTAATGGCTTCGATTGTGCAACGGAGATGCAAATTTGACATTAGGAAAGCTTTCTAGTGGGAAGGTTAGTTCAGGACTCAAAGACTGCCTGGGGAGGATGTGGAGTCTCTCTCAGTGGAGGTTTTTAAGAAGAGATTAGACAATCATCTAGTCAGAACTGTTAGGGGGAGTGGATTCAAAGAGTTCTCATAGCCTCTTCCAATCCTATTTTTTACAGCCCTAGAAAAGATTTAGGTTTGTGGTTTTTTGAGGGTTTTTTATGCTTAGTTGCAACTGTCTGTTTCAGACTCCTGCTGGCATGGATGGCATTTCAGAAAAATGATGGGTTAAACACCTCAAAATTGATGTTTCTACATTTGCTTTGCATACTCATGTGATCACTGGAACTCCTCAATCTTTAATGTGTTAATCCATCAAAACAGTGATTTTTAATTTCAAAACCTGTGAGCCTGTATTGGAAGAAGGGATAGATGCTAGGCGTAATGAAACCTTAATCCAAGAAGCTCCTGAGTGTGATCACGATAAGGTTTAGACACACACATATACACAGAAGTATGATACAGAAGGAATTAATGATATGCTTTTGTAGCATGAAAAGTTCATTTGAGCACGCAGAATTCGTGTCTCTCCTCACAAAGACCTCAGCTCCATAAGCTTCGCTCGTGCAGGAACAGGAGTCAGGACTATGAGACTTGCAAAGCCAAGACACCAGTTCATACCAGTAAGCTACAACTCTTGCATGACATCCTTGTAATTACTGGCAGCTGGAAAAAGGAAGATGTTATCTGGCATGAAAATCAGAGATTAGGGAAAATTTATTTTCCTGCTGCCAGTGAAAACACCGAGACAGGAGGCCAGATTTTTAAAAAAGAACATGTGTCAATACGTGGATATGCATGTGTTATCTTCTAACACTGGGTGTTCCCTGCTGCTGTATGTAATTTAAAGATCTGTTGCCATCAATAACTTATGTATCCAGTCTTGCTTGCACTCCATTCTGTTCCTATTTGCAAGGACAATTTAACATTTTGATACATATTTTTTTAAGAGAAGCCCCTGCTGCACTTTACTGCTAATGTTTTATTTCCTTCTGAACTTCTGGCCTAACTATAAACAGATTTTAGGCTGCCATATTTAATGCATGTATCAAGTCAAAGTCTCATCTGAACCTTCCTCATCATCCCTTTCCCTACACCTCTTCCCCTAGGCTTCACATTAGATTTCAAGGAATTTTAATGGTAATGCGATGTGCCCCCCCAAAGCACAGACCAGGGGAATCTCTGCTTTATGATTCCTGTTTGCTCATGCAGCACACATTTCGGTACACAGTGCATACTGAGTGAGGGATCCTCTGGTCTCTAAGCATAATTCCCACTCATAGCAGTGGGCATTAAATGAAATTAGCAGGTGGCAAGAAGTTCAAGGAAAATGACAGATGCTTGATGATATGACACTTTGTTAAGCTGCAAAACATCTTAGCACAGGAATACATGTAAAAACCTAGGTATGTTCAACAAAGGGCAAATTTTCAATGAAAAGTCCGCTAAGGACTCTTGAACAGTAAGATGCTGCCACTGTCTTGGAGTCCCTGAGCCACAAATCCCTGGTTCTGGGGAGGGATGGCTACAGGATTGCTCTGTTCTCACACTCCACGCCAGGCTTACCCATTTGTCTCTCACTGGTGAAAGGACAGTGCTTAAGTGAACCTTTCTTCTGACCCTGGGAAGGTGTTTGCATTTTGTTACATAGAACTGCCTGTACGGACTGCTCCACACCTTCCACTGTCACACTGGCAGACCACAGAATCACAGAATATCCTGAGTTGGAAGGGACTCATAAGGATCATCAAGTCCAACTCCTGGCTCCACACACAGCCAGTCAGATGGCTACAAAGTTAACAACATAATGCAGACCCCAGCAAATCTCAGGTACCAAGCACGGGACCTACTCTTTGCTGAGAGCACAGCCTCTCGTGTGCGTGCAGCACTGAGTCACATCTTGCTCAGAGATCCCCACAGTACAACCAGCCAGCTTCAAGGGCAATGGCTGTGCTGGGTGGCTCCATCTGGCATGGGGGCTCCTAGAGCAGCAGGGACACCAGGATGCTGCACTGCAGGAGGGAAGATGCCTCAACAGGGGACGCTGCTCAGGAAAGGCACACAGCAGTCAAAAGCATGCTCCCAGCTGCAGCCTAGCATGTCTCCCCACCTTACTGTATAATCCAGCGTGACCATTCTGGGAGCCCTGAGGTTCAGAATCTTTGCCTTGGTTTACCCTGAAAGCAATGCAGACACTAATAAATAGTTATATCACCTCTCCAGCTTAATATACTGTCAAAAAGACACTCAGAAAACAAACAAAACCCCTTGTCATAGCAACTACCCTGTTGCGAACCCAAAGCTGAGCCTGCTGAAATCTGTGGTCCTGGGTATTCTAGAGATGCTGTGATTCCTACTGATACCAACCACATCATTCATAATCACTCACTGGCTGAACATGGTGACTAATAAGAACCAAGAGAAGAAGGTCTCTGCTAAGGAACCTAGCAAACCATTCCTTCAGTAAGCTGCCATGGGCCTGCCTCATATGGTGTAACTGCAGAGAGGCAGCCAGGTCTCTCCAGATCTGTTTAAGACCCAGTACAGAAAAAAATCTAGTCCTCTCAACAGACAGCTGCCTACCCTGATGGTGCTTGGGTTTTTTGCTGTCCTGCCTTCTCCTCTCCCTTATACAGTGAACACTGGGAAAGAAAAAGTGGAGCCAAAGCAAGTATCAACTTAGACCAAGAGTTTGACATAGCAGAGTTGAAAGCAAGGCTCCTAAATTCACAAGCAAACACCTACCAGACTTTCAAAAGCACCGTGAGGATGACTGCTGCCTCCAGCTATCAACATGGAACAATCACAGACCATCAGAGTTACAAGCCCAGCCTTGAGATGAGGAACCTGGTCCCCACTGCTAGGGCTAGACTGCATCACTTCCTCAGGAGAGCAGCAGTGGAGACTAGGCACCCACCTCAGGAACATCGGATGGCTCTTACTAGAGAATATATATGAGCTCCAAATTGTTACCTCCAGAGAGTAAAGTCAGTGACAATAGTCAATGCAAGCCTCTGTTTCAAAGTCCATGTCATAAATTGCCTTTATCATGTTAGGGGAATTAGTCAGATTATTCTGGGGATACTGTGTCAGGTTGACTAGGGCTCTGAGGCTGAACACAAAGTATGCTACTTGGAAAAGCCAACTGCAACCCATTTCCTAAGAACAAACTCTTATTTGTGCATATTTGTCCAAACAGACTTAACATGAATTCCCAAGTCTTTGCAGACTTCACACAATTCATCAATTTCTCATGATCAGTCTGGGGAGGCACAGGGGAAGGCTCATGGTACTTTCATGATTTCTCATTAAAAAAACACTCATTGGTACATTAATATGACAAGAGCATCTCAGCAGGACATATAGCTATGTGACATTTCAAGGCTTTTGAAGAAAATGCACAGAAAGGAAGTGAACCCCAGCAGCTACAGCCAGCAAGAAAACAACTAAATGAGCTTTTGGTGCACAGAACAAAGAGGTAGGGACTCAAGAATGGACAAAGAAAGTGTAGATATGACAGAAGAGAGATCATTCTGCCTGGGAGCCTCATTAGTATCAACAGACTTGAAAGAATGAAAGACTTCAGGGGTCAAACTGTTCCAGTGTGTCCACCTCACTTAGGCAGGGGTAAAACACATCAGAAAAACACTGCCCCATTCTTTCCAGCGTATCACACCCTGTACTGAGCCCCATTGTGAAAGGCTAAACAAACTGGTTACAATTATTGAGTCGATGCATTATATCCTGTTTATCTTTAACTTTTTCCTTCAGAGTAGCCCTGAAGATTAGGATAAAGATGGGGGAAACCATGCCTCACGATAGGACCCTAGGAACCAGTACTCTTAGATTTAGTTACAGCAAAGCAAACATACCTCATTTTTTTGCAGACATGCCTCTCTGTTTCAGCCTATCCATCTTCATGTGATTACCCTTCCCCTCTTTCAAACAAAATTCATCTAAGACCACACAAACCCCACCAGACCAAGGGAGTGAAGAGCATCTGCAAATACAGCTACAAGTCTAAACACTGACTCCCCAGCTCTGGAGCATGAGCAGCTGCTGTCAGCAAAAGCAAGTAAATGCATGCTTTCCAGAAATATTTATTAGTAGTGAAAAAAATGTTTTTAAAAAGAAAACTCAACTGTTCAAGATGAGCATGAGCCCCATAGTTTGAGAAATACAAGTTTAGGGTGTACCTGTCCAACTGCATTCCCCACCACACAGAACCTGCTTCACCTTTATTAGAAAGGCATCTCCCTTTAGCAAGAGGAAAGTCTTTCATGCACTCACTTCCACTGTTTTCATGTATTGTGTACTTGACAGCCACCCTCCCAAGCAGCCTCCATACTTTGCTAACATACTGAGTATATTAATCCCATTTTACAGTTTGCTGAGCTCTCCATCTTTTCACTTTGACCAAGCAATTCAACTTTTATAGTCAAAGGTAGAAAACATCTTACCAGCTTCTACTTTCCATCATATGTTCCCAAGCCTTTTAGATATATTTACACATCTCCTATCATAAAAATTTTGGGGGGAGTTCCCATAAAACACAGGATATTATTTTCTTTTTTTAAAAAAACCTTTTGGGTTTTTTTCACAGTGAGGAACAAAATACTCTCACAGAGATGCCACACAGCATAACTGAATCTCCCAATTTATTGTAATGCTTTTGGTTTAGCTTCAGTCAGCAAACCAGACAGTATCTGGTTTAGCTGTCTTAGAAATACTGTCGTTTATACATTTCCAAAACATTTTCTCCTGATCTAAAAATATCCACATTGAGTCTCTGACAAAGGACAGGGCATTTTACTTACATGACTTAGTTAAATTGCCTTCAGTCTTTCAAAAAAAGTTTTTAAAAATGCTTCAGTTATTGTTAAAAATCTGCTTCAGTGCTATAAACTTATAAAACATACCTGTATACCATGTATACAAATATACATATTTATAAAATAAATATCTTTTAAGATATTTAAGATTAGGGGCAATGGCTGCAAGTTGGAGCACAGGAAGTTCCGCAACAACATGCGGAAGAACTTTTTCCCAGTGAGGGTGACAGAGCCCTGGGACAGGCTGCCCAGGGAGGTGGTGGAGTCTCCTTCTCTGGAGATATTCAAGTCTCGTCTGGATGCCTGTCTGTGTAATATGAGCTAGGGAGCTGCTTTGGCAGGGGGGTTGGACCTGATGATCTCTCGAGGTCCCTTCCAACCCCTACGATTCTGTGATTCTGTGAAACATGGATTCATTTTTTTCATATAAAGAAAATCAGAAACTGAAGTTGCTTGAACCCACCACAAAAAAATTAAAGAAACTGCATTGGTGAAAGATAAAAATACAGATCTTTTAATTAAATGTTCTGGTTTTCCCCTTAAAGAAAATCCCTACTTAGTTTTGGGACTTGTGACCTTTCAAGGTTGTTTGGTTTTCATAAAAATTGAGCATTTTCATTTATCAAAACCTTTTAATGAAGAAAATAAGCAATTCCCTGACCAGTTCTTTGAAGCATCTTGGATTGTCTCTCCATATTTGTCACATACAAGGAGAGAATAAAAAATATCCCACAGGTGCTTTCTTCCAAACTGACTCTGATATTAGTAGGCAGATGCAAATAATTAATTTATGAACTGATATTTATTGTCATTTCAAGGTGATTAGGAATGTGTCTGTGAAGTAATGAACTTCCTAGCCTTAAGGAACCGGCAGCCCAAAGAACAGCACTCCCATCCACATACTCTGAAGACAACTGGCATAAAAAAGTATCATGAATGGGAGGCATTCTGAAATAGTATTCCTACAACAAAAATAATGTGGAAGAAAAAATAAATCATAGAATCACAGAATCGTAGGGGTTGGAAGGGACCTCGAGAGATCATCGGGTCCAACCCACCTGCCAATACTGGCTTTTATTCCTGTATGATGTTAAGAAACAAGTTGACCCTTTGGTATTAAACTGCAAATAAACTTTTAATAAGAACTCCCACAAATCCAGCATCATATCTACAACAGAACTGCTGACAGTCATTGGAGCAACAGTTTACAGCACGTTAGGCCAACAGACCAGAACTACAGATAATAAAGTAAGCATATTTCCAGCACAACTATGATCTGTAAAAAGAACTGTTTAGGTAATATCTAAGCTTGGTTTCCTCAGGTGTACAATCAGAAAAGATTATTTCCTGAGCCAACTCTTAGAGAAAAAGTATTCACATTTTTCTTCCTCAAAGTTATGCCAGTAAGGATGTTATAATTAATGTTTGTCTAACAAGACTGATTTGCTGGATTCCCATCAGAAATTATTTATAGATACCAAACACGTTGCTGGTTTTGATGAATGATCAAACTAAAAAGTTCACTGATTATTTCCATACCATTAAAAAAGTTACTTTTGTGGTAGTTTAAGGAAGCTGACAGACCACTCACACTCAACAAGTACAATATGAACAGCCTTCACACCCCTGGTTAATGGCAATAATCCTGGGAAATGCTTCCATTCCTAAACAGAGAGACTGAACAAAGAAATTGTCTACCAGGGTGCCAGGCTGTGGAGGAAATTTTGGTAGTTTGGACAGTTGAGCTAACACTTCCAAATTGTTTCCCACCTAGCACTAAATAGCATTATTTGGATAATAAATTGGAATCCATACTGCACCTATTGTCCTTCCAGTGGTTTGAGCTTCAGATACTGAAAGCAGCCATCACTTCCCAACAAGAAAGCACACCACACACCCGTGACTTGAATGCCCTTGATTTCTCCTCGTGGCGATTTGAAACAGCTGCAGAAAAAGTCCAGAGCAGAGAGATAATGAAGTTGGTGAAAAACAAAGACAACAAACACGGCACAATACCACACAACCTGCTCTGGAGAGCAGCACCTCGGGGAGGAGCTCCATTATGTCAATGCTAGGAGCTGGAATAGGAGCCTGGTGCTGTCCCAGAGAGATAACACATCAAACAGCAAGAAGAAAAATTGGCCACAAACATATATTGGTCTGAACCACTGTATGGAGAGCAGACTGCCTCCCACTAAACCGAATTCTTCTGAAGCAAAGTTTTATGATTATTTCCCTCTCTTTGTTCTTTGCTTTATTTTTTAACTGCTGACATGCAGGAAGTTTGCACTATCCACTGCCAGTTTCAAGAGCCATCTAGTTTACATTTTGAGCCAGGCTTTCCACATGTATCTGCCAGTTCTCCACATAATCTTTTCTATGCCTTGGACAATTTAAACAGAATCTGACAGAGATGTGGATAAACAGAACAGGCCACTGGGTAAGGAAAGAAGACCACCAAGAGTGCAATGACTGAGGGAAAGGAGGTTGGGAGATCTCACATGTTAATGGACACCAATGGAGGCACATGGGAAAGTGAGACATTTCTCATGCTCAAACGACGGGAAAGTCTTAACTGTTCCAACTGCAGTTCAATCACAAGAAACAAACCCAAGGGGCTCCTTTTGGAGACAGACCTCAGCTTATGGTTGCATATGGACACATAGCGGGGCTTCCGCATACACACTCTCGCTGGGTCTCTTGGTCTCCACTTGAAGCCTGGAGAAAACCTGCCGGAAGGACCAGCAGAAAAGGAGGATGCAAGGTTATGCTATTACCCCAGCCACCCCCCATTCTGTGCTCTCCCCCTTCCCCCACCCTGTGCCATTCCTTGGGAGTCTTTGTGAGGGTCTAGGCTGCCCCACTTTTAAACCATATGAAGTTCCTCCTTCTCCCAGGTGTGTCATTCCACAATTACACTACTGCTTTATGTAAATGGATGGACACTATTTTAAAGTAAATATTCATGCTAACACTGGATACTAAAACTTAAATATCGGGTCAGCCAGACTACTTGCAGGCAAAGATTTTTTAGTACCTAGTACTGGATGTCACTTCACAGCTCTCTGCTGCCCTATTGAGCTCACCTGTCTGTCAAGGTGGCAAATCCCTGTTAATGATGAAACTGAGAATGGAAGATCAGATGGTCCCATCAGAGCAGAGGACCAAAACAGCACCTGCACATCCCCTAAGTACACGAGGTGAAAACTCAGAACATCAGATGTGTCCTGTAGTCACAAAATGAATGGAAAAGCTTTTCTTCATTCTCAGAACCTCCTTTAAAGGAAATGACAGCAATTGTCTCAAAATAAACAAGCAGCTCCTTAGGCAGCAAAAGTCATCAAACCTATCTTACTGTAAACAGTGTTTTGTGGTTGGAGTTGCTGACATTTAGTAGGATGGCAGAGCTGCTTATATATAGCTTTTTGCCATTAGGTGTTATACTCTTTTTCTCCTGTGTGTACTCTCTGTTGTCTAAAATCGCACAGACCTGTACTTCCAGTCCTGCACCAGCACAATCCCATGCAAGTAACAAAGGTATCACAGAGCAGAATGTGTCCCACACATACTCATCTCTTTTAGGACAAAAGGTTATTTCATGACTTCCCCTCAACACTGCAAATTACACAGAATCACACGCAAATTATATGTGCTGAAGTAACTGTAGCACTTGCCTTCAGTTTGTTATAGCCAGCTTTGAAAGAAATACACTTTTACACTGAACAGAAGTGGATTGAAAGCTACAGTTCCAGAAGATGGAGTTGAAAGACCTCTCCTGAATTACCAGAATCCAATCTTTCCACAGTTGTACATACAGTTTTAAAGGTTTGCATTCAATTTCCCATTCTGCCAGACCAAAGGTACCATGGAAGCCTGAAGTGGAATTTGCAGGACTCTCCACTCTGGCTAAGTGGTGTAACAGTGCAGGGAATCGCTCTCACATGGTCAAGCACTACTGCAAATCAGTAGCAAGAACATAGTGATCTGCCAAGTGTCACTGGAGGTCCAGTGAAGACAATAGGTGATCAGAATGAGCAAAGGCCACACTGAGAAAAGTAGTGCTGCCTGAGAGAAAAACCACAATGAGAGAGACTGTTCTCATTCCTGCCAACACAGGTTCCAGTGATCTGCAATTTTAGAGGTGGTTCGTACATCCAGTAAAACTGAACCCTGCAACTTTCTGCAGGCTGGGACTGTACATCAACTGCAAGTAAGTTTAAAACAGAAAAAACTCATCTAGGCAGAGCAGACACCCTCACCCAACAATTCCCAAGTCACTTTAATAAGCGGCAGTCAAAACTAATTGTATGGAGAAGTGCACAATCAGATTTAAGGTCTTGGAAGTGATGGAAAATCCATCATGACTGCTATGTCCCAGCAGCTAATTACCATCCCATTAGAAAATCTGGCACTCTATTTTCTGTATGAGTTGGTCCAATTCCCCCATTAGAGCTCATTAAAACTGCCCTACTTCAAATCTTCCTGTGTGTATTAAGAGTGATTAAGTCACCTCAAGTCACCTGAAGGGGTGAATTGGAAAGCTTACTTTTTATTCTGGGAGACTTAATGAGTTTCATACACCACTGTTCTCTCATCTCTCCATTCCTAAGTGTATTAACACCAGCACAGGACAAGGAAGCCCATTAACAGGTGTGCTAACGCTGCACAATGGTAGAACATGTTTCTCCATCCCTGCTGTGGATTCCCTCTGCCACACTGCCAAGGACTGTGCTAGTTACTCAGCCTCAAAGCAAAAACAGGTGTGCACGTTCAACCAGGTATCCCTCAATCCCTGACACTTTCCCATCCTTTCTGAAGCTTTATTCCTCAAGACACGGCCTCCACTGTGTGAGTGGGATGTCTGCTTCTCAAACATGCAGCCTTTCATTTGTCAAGTGCAAATACACCTAGTTCTTAATGGAATATCAGGTGCTCTTCTTAAATGATCTGCCTCACTCCTTTCATTCCACCAGTTTTTACCATCTGGAAACTTCCATGCAATGGCCTTGTACTTTCTTTGTGCTACGGACAAAAACTAATCCTCCAGATGAGGCATTAGTACTTCGGCCCCAAAAAACTGCAAACAAGACTTGTACCTTCCCTGTAAAAAGATGGCCAGCAGCATACAGGAAATAAGTGTTTCTATTGACAGAGACGCACCACAGTTCCACTAAGATACCAAACACAGGACAAAAGGCTGTTCCTCCATTCGCCCCTCATAGCTCCTTTTGATTTATTTTTTTAAAGAAACAACTCTAGCTTCACAGTTCTTCCACTGACTGAGGACGCTGACAAAAGTGATGTTTGGTAGCTACAGCCTTCAATAATCACACAAAATTCATAGCTGATTTTAATTATAAAGTGTTTAAGTTTGCAGCTATGTATTCTCTGGTATTTACTAGGACCATAAGATACCTAGGGAAGAGGTAAGGGGAGAAAAATTACTGTCAGCTTTATTATGGATTATGTCCTGAAATAGCTTTTCTCTAAGTACAAACTTTTCAAAATCACATGAGCTTACAAAAACAAGGATTGTTACTATTTCTGTTGTGGCTTTTGTTGGTGCTGGGTTTTGTTTGTTTGTTTTACTGCACACTTAGCAAACCCTTTTGGCAGAAAGTTCCACAAGAAAGTCAAGGTCAGTCTTCTACAATCTCTGTATTTGTATGATAGGAAAATACAAACAGGTGCATAGAATTTATTGTCTGTCTGCCATAATTTTAAATATATCTTGCCACCAGTTCTCTTTCTCAAACAATCTTCCATGACACATGAAGACCAGAGGAGTAGATTGAAAAAGACTGATTATCCTTAACAAAAAGTTTGCATTCCTCTCAAGTTAATTGTTTCCAGCAGATAATTTTTCTAAAGTTTGGTTTTCTCCAGATAATTGTTTTCCTTACCTGCCTCTTAAATAATTCTTCTCCAGTGTCAGGAACAACACTCTCTTTTCTAGACAGTTCTAGACATTCTGTTGACAGGTCCCTTCAGAATCAGACCAATACTGTTAGTTCCTGGTGACCTGTGACTTTCCAGTTTCCCTGTGCACTCCAGTACATCTTCTGGACCAACATATTCATACACTGGTGCAGCTTCAATGCAGAGCAGGAGGCAGCACAAGAGTTCAGATGTCCCCTCCTGCATGACCCTAAGTGCCCATCGTGTCAGACTGGCAATGGCAAGGAGAGATGGAAGTTGGGATACAACCTTGTAGGTCCTCTGCCTAAATCTGGTCCTCCATCTCACAGAAAAGAAGTTCTTCCAAATCTACATGATTAAAAGGCAGAGAATAGAAGAGGATGTTCTGCTGTCTTGTCAGAACACAGTGAGCCAAACTTTCTGCTGAGTTTCACTCTGGAGGCCACATTCTGCCTCTTGCTTTTGGCTTCAGTGAGCCTGTAAAGTGCTATTACCAGGCATAAGAGATGGAAGCAATTTTTAACCTGACTCTGTGTGAAAGGAAAAAAAAAAATACATAAACACAAGCATTTAAATGTTTTTATAGACCAGAACCCCTGAAGACCCACCCAAGAAGAAGATTTAGGAGCAGAAACAAGGCTGAGAAGGAAATCTGGCACCAAAAGTGGTTTGTGCAGCTTTTTTTCATTTCAGAGTGCATCACTGCAAAGACAGAAAAAAGTCAAAGAAACCAACTTCTCAAACACCACAATTCCTCTGGGATCCCACATACATCCAGTGCACCATAAACTGTAACTGTGAAAGAGAAGATAATTTGTGGCTTTCTTAATTTCTAAGCACAGGACATTCTCTCCACTTGTACCCTCTCCCTTGCCTTGCTCCTGCTGTTGGCTGGACAGTGTAGTGGAGAAGCAGTTGAACATAAGAAGCATCAAAGGAATATGAAGTCACGAGTTCAGTGGCTTCTAGAAGATAATCATTGCATCACACTTGCTAGAGACTAAGATCAGAAGATTTAATAAATAAATGCAATCCAGCACCATAGTTCTGAAGTGATAAGTACTTCAGGAAAAGCTACTTTGTGTCGACTGAAAACCATTTGGAAAAACTTCCTCCCATGGATTTTATTACATGTGTTTGGGCTCAGCACCTCGCTGAGACTCCTTTCTGATACAAAGTCAACACCTACAACAAACAGTAAAATACATCTGAAGCTTCAGCTACAAAATTAAAGATTGCACTTCACAGTAAGGAAAATACAGAAATCCAGTAAGCTTTTACAGGGCAGGGGGTGAAAGACTGTTTACTTTAAGTGGCATTGAACTTGTGCATGATTTTTAACCTCTTTAATCATTTAAGTATGCGCAATACTTAGGGATTATCCTCAAAAAGCAGCAAAAGCCTCAACAACACCTACAGATTTCTTTTTAATTCTTCTTGATGTCCATAACTCTAAATTGAGTAATGAGCTTTGTTCACCAGTCTGTGATCTGTGCTGGATTCAGTCCAATTTATATGTCACCATGAATTACTGACACACTCTAACACTAATTTTCTGTGTATGAGAAAGAAAAAACACAACATGTAATTTGCTGACTCATTCTCAAAAAATCAATTATCTTCTTAAATGCTGTCTGCTTTGGAAAAAAAGTGATGGAGAAAAGACAGTGTACGTCATGATGAGATTATTCAGGTCTTAATTGCCACCAGTATGAAAAAATGTAGTCAAAATATACTAGTGCACACATCTATGTGAACGTGGCCATGCAGCTATGAATCTTGACAGGCTAGAGACACTCTCACAAGGTTAAAAATCCTATAAACTCAGGGAAGTCATCCTGGATTTGCACTGTTGGCTCAGTCCTGGACTTGCAGACCACAGACTTTGCACACTGAATGTCCCAACTGAAAAAATAAAAACTCTTCATTAGAAAGTAACTTTCCTAATACTGACCTGGATAACCAAGAAAGATTTAGAGGAACTTCTTATCCCAAGAAGGACCTGAATTTAATGCCTTTTCAGTGAGGAGAAGCAAATGGAAGAGTCAACTATGGCCCTTGCGTGCAGTTTGTTAATTGTTTTGAGGATCGGCACCTATGCTGTTAACAGTAGGAAGTGAGGTGGATGTAAGAACATGCAAGATCTACAGGCTACGGATTACTAAGCATGTGATATATGAAGTGAAGAGCACTGAAGTTGTTTCCATTTTATTTCACTTCATTGTACAATACAACTAAGCATAGTCATGTCATTGGAACAGGCTGCCCAGGGAGGTGGTGGAACCAGTCCCCAGGGCTGTTCAAAATACAGGTAGACATGGGGCTTCAGGAGATGGTTTAGAGGTTACAGTGGTGTAGGGCTGATGGTTGGACTTGATGATCTTGACAGTCTTTTCCAACCTCGCTGATTCTACGACTATTTGTGTTCTTTCCCTTAAACATTCATTTTCTACTTCAAAACATTCCCGCATTCTGAACTGTAACACTCCTATGCAGAGGATTATATTCAGCAAATCATGAAAATTTTCTCCTACTGACAAGATAACCTTCATCAAATCAAAATGTCCTTATGAATTCTACAAGCCAACTTACACGTCACATTTAACTGAAACTTCTTAAAGGGGAACAGAAACCTTTCACTCTACCAACATTTCCATCATGCATCATCACAGCAAAGTAATTTGAGCCACAGGCTGCAAACAAGAGTTAAATTAATTTATAAATTTACTTAAACTGGTAAAGAATATTTTTTTAACTGTAAACAGACATCTGTTTTGATACTGACAACCATTCATTAGCCCTGGTGTTTGCCAACACAGCGCAGCAGATGTTATTTTCTTGTTGTGTATTTTCCTAAGATGCGGTCATTGTTTAAGCTACATTCTAACAAGGACTCAAATTTAAATGAACCAGTTAAGTTAAAAATGGAATGCTATTCTCCAATGTGAATTAATTACAATGACACATTGAAGTGAGAAGGAATAATTCATGTTCTGCAAATAGCTGCAAAATGGTTGTAATTTGGCCGATCTTCATGCGCAAGTGAAGATATTAGAGTGCTGGAAGCGCTTGTTACTGGGTCTCTGAGCATTCTTTTATAACATAGATGTGTGTATAAATAATGTATATTTGACAGAGCAGATATACATGCACATATAAACACAGCCAAGTGTTTAAATTCTGGATTTTTTGTCTAAGAGCACGTATTTGCTGGGAAGGGACAAAATAACTTGAATAACCATGAAATCTATCTGCCCAGTCTCTTTACACTGAAGTGCAGCTCAGTGTGTTAAATAAACCACCCAAAGTTCAGATAGCTTACTTCCCTTTTCTCTTCTGATAGAAAAAATAGTGAGATGTAATGAAGAAAGTGTCCTCACGCTATCTCAATTCAACAGTAAAGGATGCTAAGCCTGTGTAAGATAGCTCCTTAGATTTGAGTGGTTCATATATGTATCTGATAACAATCTGAAGTGCTGAATGCTCATTTGGATTGAATTTTAGATCCCTGAAGGTTCATCCATTACCAGCTTACAGTCTGCAAGAACAAGAATTCTATTTATATTTTGCTCCTCTTATCTTTCTTTTTTCTCCCAACTTTACTATTTGTGAAAGGTCAAAAATTACTGTAAGTGGAGACTAGACTGGATGAAAAGATGCTCTCTCTATTACCAGAAAAACTGCCCTACCTTGTCCTCTCAGCAAAACTTAAGGCTGAAACTTAAAACCAGCTGCCAGATTCTGACTACTAAAATGTCTTTCATCATCTTGCACTTAATAGAAATTTTATGGCTCAGTTTGAAACTCCCTGGTCAGCATTCAAGGAACACAGAATATGTAAAGAATTCTAGAGCTAAGGACAAGACAAAGCTTGTAGGTCAATGTTACCTCTTTTATTAGACTGACAGCTTTTTGAAAAATTTTAGTAAGCTTTTGGACATGCAATGCCTTCTTGGGGTATGGAATAAATAACAGAAGCAGCCTATTTAAAACCTACGTAGCAACCGAGAAAACTGAGAACTGGGATAACTACAGCACCTCTACAAGACCACTGAAGATACTCAATTTTGCTATTTGAAATGGAGACTACACAAGATAAAGCCAGCAGCCAAGTTAAACATGACATCTCTTTCCTAACAGATCACAGAGACACTGCTATTAGCCCTACAGTTAAAAGCACACAACTAAAAGCCAGCTCACGTCCCATGCTATGTGACTGTGCTATTCTGGTACTGTGTGTAAAACCACAGTATCAACTTTCTACCTGTTACACCAGAACAGACTCACACCAGCCACATTAATCTGCGTAAATCGCATATAAGACTTCAAAGGAAAGAACTTGTACAAAGGATTGTACAACGAATAACACTTGAAAGAAAAGCAGAAAGAACACACATTGCTACACCCAAAATATCCACAATTATCCAACCACTGGGTTTTGCCTCCAGTTAGAGATCTGAACAGAACTTTGGAAGAAAAATATGGAAGCAGACATCACGAATGACATAACAGGAACAGACCTGAAAACCATTTCATTTCTTGAGAACAGTGGGTCTTGCTGAAACTACAAGATCTGAGCCCGTGCAAGTGAGAAGGGGAGAGAGCATGCTTCTGGTCTAAAGAGCCCCTTCACTTCCAAGGTCAGCAAGCATATGAGGCTGTTTGGAGGACACAGGGGCTCAGACTTGCGAGGACAGGGAGAGCAGCAAGCAGTCTGTCTGTCACATTGGTGGGATTTTGTGATCACCCAGAATTTCCAGCCCTGGAGGCAGGCTGCTAGAGCCTGAGGCAAAGCCCATCTTTTCTTTTGATTCCAGTTGCCAGGAAGGAATGACTTTCTAGCAGCTTTAGTTATGAGGCAGGAAGCAACAAAAACCAGCAATAAAAATTTAAAACATGCAGAAGGCAGCAATAGGAATCAATAGACATTACAAGTTAGTGGAAGGCCAATATGCAGGAGAAATATATATATATATATATATATGCATGTGACTCTGCCAGTGCCGGTGCTAGCCATTCCCATAAGACATAGCTTTATGCCAGAGCTTGGCTTACTGTTGATCATGATAATTCGAGACATCAATAACTGGTATTCTTGGAGGACAATTGGTACCACTGCTCACTAGGCACAATGTCCATCCCTTGAGGAATTATAAGCCGAACTGAAGAAGGAGCGTACTTTAACTAGCGCTATATTCTTCGCATGCGGCTCCAATTGGTAGAGGTTTTATAACAGCTAATAGCACCTACTGGGAAGGCTCTGGGACCAGCTTGTGCCGAATAATGGTTAGTTGTGGGAGCAAGGATTTTCTGCTTATTCTCTTCAAATAACCCCTCCAAACATTAGGATTAAAGAAGAGCAGGAAAAGCACAAAGAACTAGCACTATCAGCAAGGAAAAAGTGTCAGAAGTATATTTATGACTCTCCAAGCCACACTCAGGTTTTTATAACAGTCTTGATAATGATCTTACACTTACAGAGCATCTTTCATCCAGAAGGATTCATTTATGGTCTGTATGCATATCATGGGAATAACTGTCCTCTCTTCTGTCAGTTTACACAGTGAAATGATGTTTACACCTCTGGAGGAAAATGTTGTGCTATGTGAATCGCTACATCACAACCAAAATGGATTAGGGCAGGCAGTGCCAAGTGCTGCAACAGTCAAATACAAAACATAACAGGGAATTTGAAAGAAACAGAACATAAATAATCAAAACCACGTTCTGGTCAGGACACTGGGATTAAGAGAGAAACTTCTGAAATGTACCACAGTATTAGTCACCAAACTTTTGCTTTTAAATCTCCATTGGACCTTTTGGCTCTCACTTAGATTCTCTCAATGTATATAAAACAGGCTGGTCTCTAAAACATTAGCAACCAGCTAGTTGAGCCTCACAGACTGTTTCCAAAATTTTAAATACCTATGTTACATATAATATATGGCAATTACTGGCTTTTTAATTGCACCCACTGTAAAACAAGAAGTATTTCAAGTCTAAGAACATGAACAAAAAGCATTTCTAGAATAACATTTATATTTTAAATGCATTAGGATAATTCTCACTAGATCAAACTACCCTCTAATTCAACGTGTCTCTGATTTAGTCCCATCATCATTACTTACATAAGGTGCTTTTTTTCCCCATAACGGTGGAAAAAACCCAGGACTGCTCATGGAGGTAACAGAAGCAAGCTCAGGACTCCTGCAACAGAAGAAAGATAACATGAATATGGTATTGACAGCAACACTGTAATTAAGGCTGGGGCAAATGTGCACTTGTCAAGGTGCAGTGAGGCATTGTGAGAATGGATACAGGCTGAAGCCAGGGCCCTGACAGTGCATAAGGGAGACACTGAACTCCTCATTTTGTCACCGGACAACTGGCTTCATGGTAGGATAATGAGGAGGCAAAAAGTCCAAATCTAGTCTGAGTTCCTTCAACTCAGCTTCCAAGAGAGGAAAGTGTTCCACTGTCACTCAACAAGTGTGAAGGCAAAGACACACAACGCTTTCCTGGCCTTGGGTCCAAGCAACCCAGGGCAATAGCCTTCCAACCTATCTACCTGCCTACATATACAGGCCCTCCCTCAGGTTAGGCGCTCAGGAGAAGAGGACAGAAAGAGCTGTTCTTGCTATTATTTCAGCACAACACTGGTCTACAGAACAATCCAGGTAAATATAACCATTGATGTTTTCTTTTAAGAGCATGGGTAAAGAGGCTGATGACTGAGGGAAAGGAGAGCATCATCCTGAGCCTTAACTGCTCTCCTGCCCTCATGCTTTCTTCCTTCTGCGTTTTCCCTGATTAAAAAAGGACTTTTGTGACATCATCTCACGTTAGCTTAACAAGTCAGATCAGTCAGTTCTCCTTTTGACAGCAGCTTGCTCAGGTGATTTTTAGATGTTACTTTCCAAAACATACTTTCCATCAATTAAAGTTAATTCCAGGTTAACACAGATTTAGATCTTTTTACCCTATGGAATAGGAATACTACTCATCAGGGGAAAGTTTCCTAGTGCAAAAGCAGGTATTTAAAATTTAATTGGAGGAAAAGAGCCTTCCACCATCCCTAGGAACAGACCATGATATTGATGGCCCATGGACGTGTTACAACAACTGACAAGGGCAAGACCAAACACAGACCTAAGCGCTTGCAGGATGACAGCCAATCTTTGACACAAGGGCATAAGACAGAGATCTATCCTTTATTAAATTTTAAATGTTAAGTATGTTGCCTTGTTAGGGAATTTCTACCCAGTTGGTGTTGATCCACTTGCTTCACTCATGAAGGAATATTACTTGAAAAACACCTAACTACAAATGCATCCAAATATCAGTCATGCAGACAAAGCATGTATTACAAACAAGTAAACAACAAGCTTCTGGGAAGAAAACAAATCTTCAGTTCCTGGCAAGGAGGCAAACCACTGTTCCTAGCAACCAAGACTTCTGAACAACAATCTAAACTGATGAATCAGAATTTGTAATGACAGAAACAGAATTATACACAGCCTTCTACAAGGGTTTATAGGAGAAATTAAACATAACTACATTACCAGTAACATGACAAATGCAGCAAAGCTAGAAAACACATGATAAAAATAGTAACTAAAGCAAATGGTAACCATGAAGATGGTTTTAGAATTTAAAAAATGAGTTTCATCCATCTGATCGCTCAAATTACTTTTTTTTCCCAGTAATATTGAGCTGAATTGGCTACTCAGAAATTTCAATACCATTAACTGCTAATGCTGAAATAGGGTTTTGTTTTTCACATGAGGCAAGACATGATTGACAGCCATGCCAGAGTTTGTATAGATTTTAGCACAGGAGAGACTGTTTGTTTACTCTCTGTGACTTTCCTCGCTGTGGCTGGGCAAAACCACAGGTGGCACTAAGAGGAATTCATTTAGCAGGCAGAATTTCTTTCCTTTGTTGTTTTCTTGGTAGAAAAAGAAGGAATAGAAAAGTAACCACCAGTGATTGAATTTTCTTGGGAAAATGTGTTTGTTCTTTCAACACAAGCAGGAGTACAGGTTCTCCCTTAAACTAACAACTAGGGTGAGGGGGAAGATGTAGTAAGAGAAAGGTAGCCTCACAGTATCAGATTACTAGAACAGCATCCAGCTCCTTTAATTAACCAAAGACATAACAAGATTCACTGGTTGGAAACCAAAGCTAGAAAAATCTGAACAGGAAGAAATTTATTTTTTTTAATTAATATATAACTGCTGGAATATTTTATTGAAATGTGTTGGTAGATTCCTCAGCATTCTTTATGCATAAAAGCTGCTAGTCAAAAAGAAGCATCTCTAAGGAAAATAAATCTGAAAAACACGTTCTTCTAAAATGCATATATATCTACAGCTTGTTGGACTAGTTTTGTAGTCTTTTAACTGGTCACGCCTGTTAACTTTGGATATTTTTTTTCCTACTGTATTTAAGGAGATTAGGCCTCAGTGGGAGACAATTTGCTTCACTTCCCTGGGATTTTTGTATTCATCCTATAGTTTCTCTGACTGAACTGCCTTACAGGAATTACTGCTCGATGCGCTTGTTCCAGCATAGCAGCTTGTACCAAGCTCTCTGCCAGCTGTCACTCAAAAGTAGTACAGAAATTCACTTATGTTCCTGCCTATGTAAACCAACAATCACAAGAATGACATTTTCTAGACACAATTGTTACACCTTCAAAAACAGCAATTGAAAAATGTAGCAACATGAGCAATGGAGTTCTTCCTCAATTACAGGTTATTCCATTGACATCTATCTAGCACGCAGCAAAATTCTGCTGAAATTTGAAATCTGCAGGTGAGTAACTATGTCAAAATAACAGATTAACATAGAAAATTTATTTTTATCACCTCACAGGAAACCAAACTAGATTTTTTTTTCCCCAGAGTGAATGCCTCTTGCTATTTCTACTAAGACTATAAGAATACCATACAAAATGTCATGCAGTTTCAAGGACACTATTTTCTTTTTGAAGAAGTAGGAGGTGGAAGATTGCTCTTTTCAGTAAACAAGTGAGCTGTTTCATGAAGAATGGAAATAATGAAACCTGGTTTCCTATGGATTTATGCTATGGGTTGAGCTCTAAATGGTTTGTCTCCTGCTTAATAAGGATTCTGTTTATTTTGTGTGATTTCCCTCAGACCACTGAAAGGGTCTTCCTCTTATACACAGATGGGTTTAAAAAAAAAAAAAAGTATCACAATTTATTAGATTTTTTAAAAACTTTTTCCTCTCTGCCAAACTGGCTTCAGTTGCTCCAAAGGTTCAACATAGTTCACTGGTAGAGAGAGAGGACTACATTCTTTAAAGATTGGTTGAACTCTGTTTAAATTCAATTTCACAAATATTCTCCAACTTCCATACAGACAGCACTTGATATAATTTATTTCTTCTGTCTCTGTTTTCAAGAAATACTTTCAGGATTTTCTTTTGTTCTGGAGAACACAACCATTGATGGAACATTAAGGATTTCTACTGCATGAACAACACACACAACAGCAGCTCCACAGATGAGCCACTGATGGAGGGAGCTTTCACCCAGAGGAGGCCCTGCATGTAGCTAATGACTTTCGGCTCTGGGAAGTTGAAGATTAAAGACTGGCAGGCTGTAGATGCTCAATGCTTATTCTGAGACACCTGCTGACACCATGATTACTCCACAAACAAAACAAACTCAAGTCAGAAATACCATCACTCAAAATCATTAGATGGCCAGTGGGATAGAGCCAGGCCCACTACCTGTGAGCAGGAACATTCTCTGCAAGTGAGAACAAGGACAAATTAAGGACCTCTCTAAAATTAAATCTCTTTGAAAAACAAAGTGTACTTTCCTATACTGACGTAAGCAAAATGCTGTACAGACCAGAGATACCATGAATGGAAAAGACAGTTTCTGGTGCAGAACAGGAAAAGGGTTTCACCCTAACCATTCTCTCTCTAGGGGGTGGAAAAAACCAAACCCAAACCTAAAGCCAGATAAACCAAAGACTAAAACCACAGCACTGTGCTGTGCCTTCCTCCAGGCAGAACGCTGAAATGCAAACTACTGCTCAGCCAAGGGTGCAGGTCAAAGATGGTAGATTACATTCTCATTCCTTCCAGCTTCTACTCTGGGGAATAACAACGATCATAAATGACCTCTTTTCTTAGCCACTGGTCTGGAAACTCGCAGTTAATTAATTTTAACCCATTCAACCTAAAGTTCTAGGACTCTATCCAAGTTGTTGGGGTTTTTTTTAAGAGAACATTCAGCAATAAATGCAGGCTTCCCCAGGCTTAGCTAGCAGTTTGCAACAATGATTGACAGCTCCTTCCAAGTTCTCCACGGGTCACTCAGAATCACAACCTGCCTTGGTACTCCAGAGAGGTCTTTTTTCCAGGCACCAAACTTTTGTAAATACTTCTTACATGGCCTTGCCCATCCATGCAGTTCAATTCATCATAAATTGAATTTAACTGATCCTCACCTAGCAAAACTGGAGGACTTGGACAGGAAAATATTTTCAGCTGGCAACCTTTTAGGAATAAATGACAACTAATTAAGTTACCCATATTAGAAAAGGAAAATATAGGGTTTTTATCTCCTCATCCTAAAAGGACTAAAACCCATGTCATCTACTTTCTTTTAGAGTTACTGACACTGGTAGGGCATGTACTGTTTCTGCTTATTTCAGCTAACCATCTCCAGGCAAGAATGTAAAACTCCTATGATCAGGACAGCACACAGGGTGACTCCAAATACTATTGGTTACAGCATTGTGGTGGTTTGACCCTAGCTGGAGGCCAGATGCCCACCAAAGCCACTCTATCTCTCCCCTTTTCAGCTTGACAAGGGAGCAAATATATATTGAGAGGCTCAGGAGTTGAGATAAGGACAGGGAGAGATCATTCCACAATCAGTGTCACAGGCAACACAGCCTCAACATGGAATAAAGGAAAGAAACTGTCTAATTTATGACACTGCACTGCACACCCAGTGACACCAGAGTCAGGTAATGAGAAGTGCAACCAGATCTTAAAGCACCTTCCCCCACCCGTGCCTTCTCAGGAGACTTCACTTTAGTCATGATTTCACTCCCTTCTTCCTACCCATTGTGGCACAGGGAGGGGCAGGGCATAGGAGAATGGGGGTTTCAGTCAGTTCCTCACAAGTTGTTTTCCTTCCCGGCCTGGCGAATGTGGGGGGGGGGCATTCCTCACACCCTTCCCCTGCTCCAGCGTGGGGTCCCACCCACAGGTGACAGTCCTCCACGAACTTCTCCAACATGAGTCCTTTCCCAAGGGGCTTCAGCTCTTCACCAGCTGCCCCGGTGTGGGTCACTGCTATGGGGTGAAGTCGTAAATCGTATCTCTCAGACTGCTCCAGCCTGGTTCTCCACAGTCACAACACCCCCCTCCCAGTAAACCTGCTCTGGCATGGATCTCTCTCTTTCTCACTCATCTCTGTATCTCTGTCTCTCTCCACAGGCTGCAAGTGCTGGCAGGGGCTTGCTCCAACATGGGTCACAGCATCTCCTCCTGTACGTCTCCAACTGCTCCAGTGTGGGGCCTCTCCACAGGCTGCAGGTGGGGTCCCGGCCTTTTCCATGGGCAGTGGGGGCACATCTGCTCCACCTTGGGTTTCTCCATGGGCTGCAGGGGCATCTTTCTCTCCAGCACCTGGGGTATCTCCTCCCCACCCCCTTCCCTGGCCTTGGTGTCTGCAGAGTTTCTTACATCTTCTCACTCCCTTCTCTGGTGGCAAAAACCAGCTGCTTGTATTTTGGTTTTTTTCTCCTAAATGTGATTCCCAGAGGCGCTGTGACTGTCACTGATGGGCTTGGCCTTGGACAACAACAACCCCGGGCTTGAGCCTGTGGAGAGCTTCTGGCTGCTTCTTGCAGAAGCCACCCCTGCAGACCCCCCTTCCTCTGCCAGAACCCAGACACACAAAACTACAACAAGCATACAGTTATAGAGAAGAAAACTTACACGCCACAGCTCGTGAACCTGCGTGTTCTATGCAACCACCAGATTATAGGATAAATATATCAAAGGGAACAAACCTAAATAGTACATCTTTGAGGAAATACTCAGAAAACTTCCACTTCGTTTATCAAACATGGGGTCCTCTTAACAGCAAAACTCAACAAAAGCACAACTGGTATAACTACTTCCTGGTTTTGGTGCATTTAAATGACTTCAACCAAGGCAGAGCATCCAGAAGGAGAGAACATTTTATGGTACAAATTACAATGGAAACCAGAGTGGAATGCTAGCTAAGCCCTGATGCTGCAACTGCTTTTCTAACACAATTGTTTGCAAAGACCAAGGTCTTAGCCAGAGTGAAATAACTGTCAGACTCCTGTATCTGAAAACAGGATGAAATGGATCATAAGACTGTGGTACCAGAAATCAAGGGCTCTGTTGAACAGTAGTGGTAGCTCTGAAATTCTCCACATTCACTTCTGAAAATCAAAAATTGATTTCTAAAACCTAGTAAAACTCTTATGTTGAACAAAAAGACATTATCTGTGTCTCTTTATGTGGCCTGCCTGGGCAACCAGCCCATAGACTGAAATAGCTTCATATTATATAGGAAACCTACCTGTAAAATTAGTCACGGTAAGTTCTGCAAAGGAAGTTCAGGGCAAGGGTGAAGTAGCCAGTTATAAAGTGTCGTTCATGTGTTAACAGTCTATTAAGTATGCAGTTCTTCTCTGTGGTTCCTTCTTTAAAGATGCCCAAACAACACTAGCAGGAAGCTGGAAGCTAACATCACAATTTCATCACCCCTGAAAAAACAAAAAACACAAACCAAAGTATGTGAGTCTAAACAATGAAAATGCAGTTTTCATTTTAGATGACACAGGAAACTCCCTTTGTTACCTCTCTACCCTCCTGCCCCCATGCAAGATGAATGCCAGGCTTGTCAAGTTTTACTAATTATTTAAGCATGAAACATGTCCCACCCTACTCCCGTGAAACGAGGAATAGAAGTCATTACATTTTAGAGAGATAAATTAACTAAAACTTGGCCATTGTTGGAAGTACAGAATAGGCAAACAAGAATTCAGAGCTACGATCCCCTCTGAAATGACTGCTGGCCAGATCCAGTGAAGTAGTTAGGCCAAAGCAAGGTAGAGATGTTCTAAACTATGACACAATCCCTGTTCTGCTTGTAGTTAACACTTTAATTTTGCTTCTGATTACTCAAATTTTACATGAAATGGAAGCGTATTGATCCTATGTAACATAGTGAATTGACCATATGTAAAATTCAGTGACTGTACAATGCTGTTGAGGACAGAAACTGTATCTTCCTTCTTCTACATGAACATCCTAACCATTCTCTGTCTGGCCTGATCAGCTTGAATCTGTGGCTGTGCCATGTCTCGGCCTGTGAATTTGGCTATAAGTATACTCTCCTGCCAAAGGGACAATATGGATTTCAGCTCCCTTGAGGCTGCAGTTGAAGAGGATACCTGTTCCCTACTACCCGACTCAATGGTAGCCTGTTACATAAAGCAAAAGTGCCTCACCTGCAGTTGTACAGCAGCTGAAAAATGTTTCTAAATACCAGCTAAAGAGAAATACTCCTCTACTCCTGAAACACTGCACCAGAGTTAGGGAGTGTTTCTAAGCATCTTCCCTACATTTCCTACTAAGTGCAAACAACACTAGTTCTAATTGCCTCTGTGAGACACCTTCCTTTCCCTTCCAACTGTCTTAGGATCCTAGGCATCAGCTCTGGTTCTGCATGCCACCCAAGGGACCAATGCATAATTTACTAACCACACCTCTTAACAGCTCTTTGTTGCAATTTCTCCTTTTGAAAGTGGTGATAATTTCTACCTCAGAAGAGTACTGACCGGTAACTGGAGACTGAAAGAGACTTCTGCTTTCCTCAGAAGCCTGAAGCACAGTGTATTCTTATTATGCAGTGAAGTTGCTGATTGCATCCCTCACGCTTTCAGATGATTCACTGTTCTATAGAGACCCTGCTCCTAGTTGATCTGAACATATTGTGTATTCAAAGATGTAGAATCACTCAATAGAAAGTTGCTCTTCATACCAAGAATATTAAAAAAATTCAAGGAAGAGCGGCCACACGTGATGTACACATCATATATAATTCAATTTGTGGAAATACCTGTCTGTTGTGATGTACATGATACCTGCTGAGCTACACATTTCATCTGCCTGAAAAGAATACTCACTCAATAGCTGTGTGAAAAGTATGAATAACCCTTAAATCCTTGGGAAATTACTGAAAATGAAAGCCATACAAAGATGTGCTGAACCTGAAGAGAACCATTATAGCTGAAGCAAGCAACACCCAAGATGTCTCCCTCTCATAGCTCAGTATTTCTGCATAACCATTTTGGTGCTTACAGCCAGGCAGCGATCCACACACCTCAGTAGCCAGGTATCACCTCACCTCGACTTTTGCTTGTGCACCACTGCCCCCCGCCCCCCAAATCCTTTTCCCTTCTCTCTTACAATTCTTCATCACCCCAGACTAAACAAATAAAGAGGCCACATGCATAAGGCATGTTGGGATGCAGACAGATGTCTGTCAGCATCTTTGTTAAACCTGCCAAACATATTAATTTGTGACCCAATTCTCTCAGATTTGTAACAAACCCCTAGTTGCTTATTAACCCCTTTGTTACATTTGCTGTTTGCATGGAAGTATCAGACAACCCGTTTGTCTTTTAATTGACTGGTTTGCTGTATCCTGGAGCACATTGTTTACTGAAAACGGGTAAAAAGCTCTAGGGAGAGCTTTCTTAAACATATTCAGAAACTAAATAGGTCAGGCTGGCTGGATAAAGAAAATGATGACCCACATTTAGGAAATTAGTTGGGGTTTTTGCCTCCCTAACCTTAAATAACGTCCATCTTCTGGGAAATACCACGACAGCGGCTCAGCCCTTGGCCGCCACAGCCCGGGAAGGGCCCGTCCCTCGGCATCACCCGCCGCAGCGACTCCCGCCCCGGGCGGTGTCTAGAGCCTGGCTCTGGAGTCATCTTCGCCCGGGGGTTTCCAGGAGAGAGGCCGGGTTCCCCTCAGCAACTACCAGGGCAGGTGCGGCAACCTCCGCCTGGGCTCTGCTGCTGCCCGACATCCTCTCGGGACCGGGTGATTAGAACGGCGCGCCGGCTGCTGTGAGTTAAGGCCACAGGAAGCACCATCTCAGGGACAGGGAACACCTCACGGGACGTCGCTACGAAGGGAAGCGGCCGCAAAGCTCCCAGCCGTCTTACTGCTCCTGCCCGCGAAACACCGCGCCGCAGCCTGCGGTGCCTCGGGAAGAGAAGGCGGCGGCGGGGAGGGGCCGCTGCGCAGGGGCGGAGCGAGGGGGCCGGCGCGACGCGGAGCGGAGGAGCGCGGCCTGCGGCCTCCCGCCATGTCCAAGCACGTTTTCCTCACGGGCCCCCCAGGTAACGGGGATAGGAGGAGCCTGGGGAGCGGGGCGAGCGGAGGCGCTGCAGCCGCTGGGGCCTGGTTCGGCCTGGGCTGGCCTGGGCTGGCCTGGCCTAGTCAGCTGCCCTGTCTGGGGCTGGCGGGGCGGGGATAGCTTAGGGCTAGGAGAAAGCTCCTGCTGGTGGGCCTCAGCACGGCCCAGGGTGTGAGGGAGCCCAGGAGTGCAAGGATGCTGTAGCCGTGCCCAGAGTTGCCTGCAAGATAACCCCGGCTGCAGGCGTTGAGGCCTGTGGCTGCTCCCTTCCCCGGTCAGGGCTGTGGCATTCATTAGTTTGTTGCCAAAGGCCATTTTGGTTTTGTCTGATCCCATGCCATGCATGTTTTTAGGCGCTCCAGCTTTGTTCCTGGCTTCTGCCCTGCAGTTCAGTGTTTGGGGGGAGGAACCTGAGGGACAACCTATCCGGCTTCACTTAAACTGCAGGCATTAACAACTTATGAGCACTCATATTTTCTGTAACCCTGTAACTTAATTTTAGTGATTTAGCATTTCTAACCTAAGTAAGGTTCAATTACGGGTAATAATTGGTATCCCAGATGGGCATACCTTGACTGAAGTGGTGGAGTGGTTTATCATTGTAGGGGCATCTGATTGCAGTGGAGGTAGAGTGGTGTAGAGTATGAGGGTCAAACCATAACGTTGATGAAGAATAAAACAGTTACTGTGATTGCAAAGCTCTCTTTTGTGGTTTGGAAGTAGAGCAGTGGGCTTAATTCTCCCTTTTGTGAACCTTTTACAGATACCTGCCTTGTCTGGAATTAATTTAAAATACTACTGCTAGGGTGAGGTAGCAGAACCTTCCACCCACTTCATTCTGCCTCCGTCTGCTAAGGGCAGCCCTCCAAGAGACACAGAGGTTAGATCTGTTTAGGCCCTGCCTCTGTTCAGTTAACTGAAATTGAATGTACTGTTCTGATTACTCTTTGATTTTAAAGGTATAAATTTAAGCTTTCTTATACTTAGTTTGAATCAGTTTAGCTTTACTTGGCGATTTATTGAATGAATTAGAGATCGGAAATATACCCAGCCAAGTGAGTATAAATTCACTTAGAGAGACAAGGCCCTGGAAAGAAGGTAGATCTTGATGGTGCCACGTTTGTCATTTTATTATTGTTCAAATGCCAGGAGTCCCTGTGGCTTCCATTTTGAAAAGTTGCTAAATAGTTTGACTAGGTGCCCTTGAAGCCACAGAATATTTTGTCATAGATATTGTCTTGTTAAGAAAGTAGTTTCTAAATCTGCCTAAAATATAAAGGAGGAATTTGTTTTGTGCGTGTTGAAACTGTTTCTGTTAGTATCTGTATTTCTTAGCCCTAGGAATTTAAAGGTTTGTTCTGCAGGAAATTTTCTATCTTACGGGGTTTTTTTGACAGCAATGATTAAAATTGAAGTGATAACACTAAGTTTTGTGAAAGGCAGTAAAGTTGAATTGAAAAGGAGATTGTCAAGGGATGTGCTTGTACAACTGCAAAGGAGAAGAAGCAGCTCCTTTGTGGGAACCGATAGGATGTCTGGAACATGGCCAACATTCACATAGTAGAAAGTGTATCAGACTGTGCTAGGACACATCAGGTGGGGAGGGTTTCAGGCATCTGTCTTAGGGTAAGAAAATGGATTATTGAACCATAGGATAATTGATGTGAGAAGGAACTTAAGGAGGTATAAAGGAGGGTCAGCTGTGAGGCCAGACTGGGTTGCTCAAGGCATTATCTGGCCAGGTCTTGAAAACCTCAGAGGACATGAGAACCGTACAGCCTCTCTGGGCAACCTGTTCCAGGGATCAATCGTCTTCACAGTAAAAAAAGCTTTTCCCTGTATCCAATGAAAACGTCTCTTGCTTCAGTTACCATAAGAAGTGTTTCTGTTGCTGGAAATATGTTTTGCCATGTAGGACCTGATACCTCAGGGGCACTGAGTGCTGCTGATTTCTAGGACATCAGTAGAAATAGTGTGTCCTGTGTGCCAGTTAGGCTCTGGTAATAGCTGTCAGTTTTGACCCTATGATTTAACAAGAGGATGAACTCGTGTCTGTTCCTAAAAAGTAGTGAATAGCAGTGGTAGAAGGGCAGAGTCATTAGTCAGTTTTCCAGCTAGCTTGGGTGTAAGTAGTGTAACGGTACAGTTCCTGTGTATTTACCTGCCTTGGGGCAAGGTGGGTTGTGGCCTGCCTACTTACTATCTTAGCTAACAAGTTTAGTGGTAGCCTGGGATATTTTTACCATTCTGTTGTGACTTTGCTGTAGACATACTTCTTAAAGGCTACTAAAACATGTCAATTTCAGTACAGGGTGAACTTTCAAAGGGGTTTTCTGATCTTTCCAACTGTTCAAAAATAATAATTTGCAAACTTAAAAAATAATCAGTGTTCCTGCTGAACTGAATCATTTCTGTGGTGTTTAAAAATGGACTTTTAGTGGAGAAGAAGGTTAATCCTGTGTGCTTTTTGTTTCCTCTTTGTTTTTAGGGGTTGGAAAGACTACTTTGATCCAGAAAGTCACTCAAGCTCTAAAATCCTCAGGTGTTCCAATTGATGGATTTTACACAGAGGAAGTTAGAGAAAGTGGCAGGAGAACTGGATTTGATGTTGTCACTTTGTCTGGAAAACGAGGACCTTTATCTAGAGTCAGGTACTGAGGTTTTAATAACTTACTGTGGCTTACTGTTTTATGCTCCTGCTCCAGTCTGTCGGCATCTTAAATGCTCCTCCAGAAGGTAGTTTCCAGCACACACAGGCCTTTCGCAGACAGCTTCTTTATTCAGTTCCTGTGTCCTGGCTGGTACCTGTCTTGTGTATGTAGACAGTGTCTGTGTTGCACAGTGCAATACTGAAAACGTGCTGGGAAAGAGAGTTCTCTCTTACTGCCCCTTTTACACCCAGTAGGGTAGAGAAGCAGCACTGCAAGCCTTTTATTTTAAGGCCAAGTCTTTCTGGGATACAGCAAGTAGCTTTTTGTAGGCAGGGAGGAAGATAATTTTTTTCACCAGCTAATGTACAGACATAGAAGTGGAAAATAAAAGGGAAATTGTGTGTAACGTTGTTTTAAAGAGCCACTGACTGGCCCACAGAACCTGTATGTGAATTTGAAGAAAAAGAGGGTTTCAGAGCCCCGCTAAGAGGCCTCTGGAGTGCAGAGAGACTCACAGTCTCTCCCGATTCACTCGACTTGGCTTTTCATGCTTCTGAAAAACTCAGTCCAGATCCAGGTGTGACATTAGCGCCTTATTCAGACATGGTCGATCTGACTAAATAATTTGCATAGTGCTAGTAAAGGATATTCACCTAGGATAGTGTGATGCAGCACAGGCAAACTGAGTTTTTTTCCAAGATTGTTTGAGGGTTTTGCAGCCTGTACTGAGATCTGGGCTACCCCTGTGATACTGTCTGTTGTGTCACATTACCAAAATCAAAGATCTGAACTGCAGACACATACTTTGATTGCAGCGTAAATGTGTTTGCTGGCTTTTAGATCCCATTGTCCTTCCCTACACTGTTGAAATGTGAGCTTACCTAGTTGCAAAGGTAGCTAATGGTATATTTATTGTCTGAAAGTATGCTATCTGTGGTATGAGTTAATGCATGGTTTACGGGGTTCAGTTTCTGTTCTTAGAAGAATTATGGGGATTTGACTTACTAGGATAACTTTTTCATGACTATATAAAACGACCATGGTGAAGTCTCTCTAAACTCATTGCTTAGAAGGAATTGTGTATCTCTTTTTCAAATTCAGTTCTGTCTCTTCTGCTTCAAGACGTGAATATCGAGTTGGACAGTATGTTGTAGACCTTGTTTCATTTGAGCAGTTGGTTCTACCTATGCTGAGAAATGTGAGTATTCTATGAAAGCTGCTGAAAAATAGTTGCTTTATGATAAATCAGTGTTATTGGAAGGCCCTTCTAGTGCACTAGTGTTAATAAATGGCGTGTGTTTTGGGTATCACTGATTCTGATTGACTTTGGGATCAGGAGACAAATCTTGATGGTTCTCCTGAGCTTACTGTGGTGTTGGAGAGTTTGCAGTCTCCTCTTGTTCTTGATCTGAAGTCATCCTGTGAGCAGGGTCTCCTTGGCTGAGTGGTAGCCAGCAGGAGGTTGCTTTCTATGCCACTCCCTTGCATATAGGGAAGCAAACAAAACATGCAAGTGGCTTACCACGCAGAACTGAGTGGAGTGAGTGGGTCCCAGAAAAAGGGTTTTGTTGCTCCTTCTGTACAGCCTTCTCTTCCCCTCTTTCCCCGATTCCCATCTTCTGCCAGTAGCAATTGTTTCTTGAATCCAGTGGTTATTCTATATTTGATTACCACTGCATAAGTACCTGCAGACTGGTAGGTTTTAATTGATAATAGCAGCCTGATAATTTGGAATTTAGCCTGCTGCACAAGGAGTGCTCTGACTGTGACAGCACATTTCACAGAGTCTTTTTTCCTGTCCTTCTCCTAACGTTCTGTTCCGGCATTTTTCTTCTCCTCCTCCCCTCTCATTCCAACTTGCCCCCTTCCAAAACTAAACAAGAACACATCTGATTTTGGCAATAACATACCTCAGTATGTAGCAGCTGCTGAACTGTGCTAAAAAAGTCCTATTGTGATTTTTCTACACTGCCAAAGCTCAAGGGACTGAGGAGGAAGGGACTTATTAATGAACATCGAAAGAACAGAAAACAGAGGTGCAAGGAGCAAAAATGAGATTGAGCATTTGATCCTTGTTTGCATCAACATTAAAGTCCAAAAGTAGGGAAGCAAAAATGTTGGGAGCAAGGGAGAAAGGAAATCAGACAATTTTTATGTGTTTAATTTCACTGTAACTTGACTTATTATGTTAGTAAATAGAGAGATAGTTTAATAAAATATACTTTGTTAAGCCAGTGCTGTGCTTGGAATCCTTTTACTGCTGCATTAATGTGAAGTCCAGGAGGGGTCTTGCTAGAAGGGTGTTAGTAGTGTTTTGGTCCTTATACAGTCTTCTGCAAGTACAAGAGTGAAGAGATGAAAAGGGGCCAGCAGGGCCGGGCAGTGCACACTTACTGTTCACAAGGGCATGTAGCACTAGGACGAGGGGTAATGGTTTTAAACTAGAAAATGGGAGATCTAGATTGAATATTAGGAAAAAATTCTTCAATATGGGAGTTGTAGATCACTGGAACAGGTTGCCCAGAGATGCAGGGGAGGCCCCATCCCTGGAGATATTCGAGGTCAGGGTTGATGGGGTTCTGAGCAACCTGATCTAGTGAAGATGTCCCTGCTTACTGCAGGGGCTGGACTAGATGGCCTTTAAAGCTCCCTTCCAACCTTACGCATTCCATGACTCTGTTCTCACTAGGAGCACAGTTAATCAGTTTTGTGGGACTTTGGTTATGCATATAGGCTGCACAAGATGGGAGAGGAGGAGCACAAGGAAGATCATACAACTGAAACTAGAAAAGACAGATGAAGAATGAGGGCAGGAGAGTTGTAGGTATGGTCTGGTTTGACTGGAGAGTAGCACAGAGTGGGCACGTGTCTGTTAGTCTTGAGGACACCTTCGGCTCTTAAGGCTTGGACTCGTTTGCTCCAGTGACTGTGGACAATCTTCATGGTTCTGGAAACTTTACCAGGTAGGACTGAGGATTTTTTCCAAAGCAAAATGCTCTGCCTCTCTATGTTTGACCTAGTGACTAGTACTGTTTTTTTAGCTCACTGATCTATAAAAGGATTTTAGATAAAACAACTACTCAGCAGGGACTTAGATTGAAAAGATTTTAGGATGCGTGTTACACAGTTCTTTAGCTTTCCCAGAAGCAAATACTTTACCTGCACAAGGGAAAACATTTAGATTTTTTTATCCTTCTTTTTTTTAGGTTCTGTATAATATGGCTGATATTGGTATATATTCATGGATATAGGGAGAGGTTTTGACTTGACTTGATTTCCTCCTCACTTCTATAAATAACAGTGTTCAGATCTCAGTTACTTTTACCAAGAGAGGGTGGGGAGTGCACTTGCCTTTTGGTTAACAGTTCCTCTCCTTTCTGAGTTGCCTCTCCCTCAGTGGCAGTCACCTGTGGGCTGGCCTGGACTTCCCTGCCACTCCCACCAATCTGCAGCACGGTGCTGTCTGGCATAGTAGTCACTTAATGAAAAACAGCAAACACCAAATGTAGTTAAATGTTAGTATGGAACTCATCCTACAAACCAGGGGAATAGCTAGTACTATAGAATAAGCTATATCATGACAAAGGAATGGAAGGTGACTATTCTGATGTGAGACAGCTTGGTTGTTACCCAGATAGCTTTGCAACAAGCTAGTTGTGAGAGAACTGCTAGTTTTGACCCTCCTTTGACTCAGCTACAAGGGGAGAAATTTCCAAATGTAGATTTAATTTAAGTCTTTTTTTAATGCTTATGTTCTGTCAGTATAGAACTATTCTAAATGTTTAATTTGATGGGAAGAGTGAAGGTTTGAGAAATTGGTGTCCCTCAGATAGATGGAGAGCTGCCGGTAGGCGAAGTGCAGTTCTCAGTTGCCAAATGGCTCGTATGGGGCCATGGTGAGAATTCTGCTTTGAAGTAGGACTGGTATTATGGCTGTTTCCTATTGTAGTTGGTAATTATGCTGTACATACGTTTCCATCTTTCCAAAATTCTCTGCTGAAATAATAGGAATGGTAGACTTAAAATCTGTCAGTTACCAGCAGCAGCGATGACTCTTCCACCTCCCCCCGCAGTATTACAACTGCATCGATTCCTTTTGGAGGTCTGTCTTACATTAGCATAGCAAGTATTTCTGTTGCTTGTTCTAAGGTGCGTGTTGCTTACAGCCTCTTGATGCCCTTTTCCACAGGCGAACCACGGCGGCGATGCCGAGAAAAGCATCTGTGTCATAGATGAGATTGGTAAGATGGAGCTCTTCAGCCAGGCTTTTGCTCAAGCTGTTCGTCAGACGCTGGCTGGCTCGGGGACCGTGGTTCTTGGAACGATTCCAATACCAAAGGGAAAGCCACTGGATCTTGTTGAAGAAATAAGAAGTAGGAAAGATGTTAAAGTGTTCAGTGTGAGTAATACTTAATATCGTTAAAGAGCCTTCTGTTCTAGGTGGATGGTTGGTATTTGGCTCTGTTTAAAAACTAATTGTGACTACCAGTTGAGAGCTGTGGGTAGCTTGTATGGAATAAGTTTTTTAGTTTCCATTTTATTCTTAATGGGCAGGTGTTCACCTTATTAAAAAAAAATCCCACTTGGAACTTACTATAGCAGTCTCACGCAGCTGGCTTTGCTTGTGAGGGGCTGTAGAAGTAATGCTACGGTTGTTTTAAAAGGTTTTCTTGCTGTAGTGTTATTGCTGTATAAGTATTCATTATTCCTAAGAGCTAAAGCTTTAAAATTACAGTCAGATTTTTAGGGTTTTTTTTTCCAGCCTGACTTGCAGAAATATTACCAGTAAGAGTATTCAAGGAGAGAAAAGAAAAAAAGGTAGCAGTGTAGTTTGTAGAAATGTTTATAGGAGACAGACACTTATAAATGGAGTGTACTTTTACTTTCTCTGGAGTCAGTGAACCAATTTTGGAATTTGTTATGTTATTTTTACAGACATAATTTTTGGAATATTAGGGTCTCAGAGTGTATTCATGAGCAGTTACAGGGATGTTCTCAAAAGCCTGGCACACCAAAACACCAGAATCCATGTGTGAGGTTTCCCTAACACCTGTAAGTGTCCAGAATGCTTCACAAAAAAGTCTAAGCGCAGCCCCCACTTGTTTCATCCTCTTTTTTGCTCAGTACCTACTATCTGTAGTAGAGAATAAAGCTGTGTACCCAGAACTGGCCTGTGCATCTCTCTAAATTCAGTAAGTGGGACTTGGATGTCCTGGCTCCCTAACACGGGCAGCATGCTGCAGAGCAGTACGCTGTTGCAGCCTGTTCTTTATCAGATGCACCTCAGAGTGAGAATGTTACTTTGTTCTCATCCAGGTGAGTGAGGAAGGACAAACTCTCTCAAACAGAGAATTTGTGATGAATCTTCCTATCTTCACACTGAATGATCTTAATTACTGCAGATAAGCAAAGCCTCCATCTTTTTTCTTCTTTTTCAAAGTGAGATTGATAAAACTGCAATGCTCAGAAAGTTCCCCAGCTTGCTTGATTTGGTGGTCCCATCGTCAGCTTCAATTTCTGCTGTTCAAATTCAGTGCCTGTTTAAGTAAGTGCCAGAGCAATCCTAGAGCAGATTCCTTTCCTCTCATAAATATTATTTACCTCCATTCATTTTGGAGATGAACCCTCAGGTTTCCCGTTTGCAAGCTGCTGTGTGTTAGTTGTCAGGCTGCTGACCAGGGGTGCATGTGAATGTGAATTGGGTGTGACTGGCTTTACCCTGGTGGGACCAAGCGACAGGGAACAGGGAATGCCTTCCTGAATTTAGCAGCCATTCCCTGGCTTAGGCTGTGGTCACGGCAGGGCAGGAGTGTGCATTGGGTCCTCCCCGGGGAGGAAACAGTGCTAGAAAACAGCATTTAGCTTTTCAAGGAAGCTTTTGAGGCTTCTGCTGTCTCTTTTTTATCAAGGGATGTTCTGAGGGCAGGTGCCACTCAGCCCTGGGTTGTTGGCTGTCAGTCTGCAGCTACATCTTTCTTCTCAGTACTGACTGCAGCCAGCCAAAGCCGTCCCATAAATTTCAATAGAGAGAAAAAAACCCCAACGAACACCCCTTTACTAAAGAACTGAGCCATCCTGGTTATGCTGCAGCGATTAGGATGCACAGGATTCTTTGTTAAATAGAGCTCTCTGGTGAACCCCTTAGCCAGAAGCAGGGGTGTGAAACATGTGACAGACAGCAACAGCTCCCAGGTGGCAGAGCCCAGCCATGCCAAAGTCTTGTGCAGGAGAGCATCTGTCTGGCTCCAGTGACACACTACATGCTCTTTCCCAGCTAGTTAAAACTTGTGCGTGAGCAAAACCAGAACCTGCCCGTGGGGAGTCAGAGGTGTTACTAGCTGAAGTAAATACTGGATCACCAGCTACGTTCTTCAAGGACTGTGGCACGAGGAGAGCCTGGAGTGCCCAAATAGCTCACAATCAGTAATTTCTCTCTAACTTTTATGGTGCCTGGAAGTATGCAGAAGTAGGTGGCTACCTTCCAAAAAAGTTCTGCCTGCTTTGTCACTTAATATGTAGGCTGGGTTCAAGGAACTCAGCAGAATTTTTTCATCGTTCTCTTGGTGTCACGAGGACAGTTCTGATGTTTGACACTAAGTGCACAGAGACACTTCTTGGAGTTTTACAGTCCCTTCTATTGAAAGCATATTGAGGTGGTGTAAATGGGCCCAGATGGCCTAAAAGCAGTTGAGGATTTGGTCCCAACAGTGTAATTTGTTATGTTTAGAGCACTTAACAATAGGAGCTCTGATATTTAACACATTTTGTTCCATTGTTGCCCCATGCCGTTTTGCTGACAACTCAACTTTCCAGTGAAGCTACAGAGGCGGTTTTTGCACTGCCTGGGTCTGTGCAGCTTTGCAGACACGGTGTCATAAATAGGATCAGATTATCCTTCGCAGCTGCCACACGCTCACTTTCTCCTATTTTCCCATCTATTAATTTTGCTTCCATGAAACCCATTAGTGAAGATAGCCTGAGTATGCCTTTTAAGAAAGAAAAAGTTAAATGGATCAGAAGAAGAAAAGGTTCTGTTTGAACAGACTGTGCAGGAAGAGGCTGCCTGGACAGTACTTTAACTGTTACGGGAAGAAAGCTTTTGTCCTCTACTGTTGCCTGCTTGGAGCCTAGGTGGTGCTTTCCTCCAAATTACCTAAATGCTTAGTATAAGGAGCATCCACAGTTATTTTCAACTCCCTGACTAAAAATCTACCCATCTGTTTGTCCATTCAGCACAGTTACTGGGAGATTTGCTTTCTCTGGGAAAGCTCTCTGCACAGAATGTCTCCAGATCTTATGAGGAGACTTATATCTATCCAGCAGCCTTTGTAAAACAGTTGTGAAAATTTCCCAGCACTTGGCACTCTCTCTCTGCTGCTCTCACTGGACTTCTGGCATGTAGGTATGGAAAAGGGAGAGATAAAGTGTAGTATTGTTTTTGTTGGCTGTGAGACAGTGGGAAGAGCTATTAAATGTTCAGAAGGTCCTTTGAAAGTCAGGATATTGGGACACTTGCTGTGAGATTTAGAGTTTGGCTCATCTGTGCTCTGTGCCTTGTTTACCTTGGGGTCTCTCAATAGCCTTACTGAAGAGCAATTCCATTCTTTGTTGTTTTGCTCTTTGTTACTGTGTGGGCTTTTCTGTTTATCTGATAGGCTTGGAACGATACTCAGTAAACCAGCAACATTTTCAGGCAGATTTTCCCTTTCGTTCCTTTTTTTAATTATTTTTTTTTAATGTCACTTTTTCATGTGTACTGTCTCTGCCATGTTGGTGTGCTCCCCTGAATTCAGGTGGCATAGGTGAGACTCCTGTAGGCTTTACAGTGTTGGTTTCCAGCATTTGGACAGGATCTCTGTGGCTGTGAATAGCAGGAGGCTCCTAGGGCCAAATTCTTCAGGTAGGCTTGACACCTATTTAAAAATAAGAATGCTTTCTCCTGTTCAGTACTGACTGTGGTACGGGAAGGGATACCAGACCCCTGTGCTCAGATCTGAGGTGCAGCTGCAGGGAAAGCAGTGGAACCTCACTGGTAGGCACTTCTGTGCCCTGCGGTGTGGTGTCTCTCCTGCCCTGTCCAACAGCCTTTCTCAAACTTTGTGAGAAATATGAAGGCACTTACTTTCTGTTGGCTCATCTGTCTTTGTCTGATTTCTCCTGACCTCTCTGCAGGGAGCTGAACAGTGGGGAAAATTTCTTAGGACTTTTTATAACGAGGCTTTTGCTGACACTTCTCAATTGCTCGTTAACCCTTTCAGCTTAACCCTTACCCTTAAATTGCTTGTTGGCTCTGTCACCACCCCAGCCATCTCCCCAGGTGTTGGTTGAGATATGCATGGCACTGTCACTGTGGGTCACTGGGCTCTGTATCAGGACCCAGATACCAAGAAGGGACAATTTATACCCCTGACTAGCCCCTGCCAGTTCTGATCTCTGTCCTTGCTGCACTAATAAGTGATAGCATTCGCTTGGCGGACTGCAGTGATTTGCAGGTGCTGCAACCCAGAGGGGCCCAGCCAAAGACAGGACGCTGGGCGATACGGATTTTCGTATAGACTGGTCTTAAAAGCCCAGTGTTGCCATGGACTGGTCAAACAAAGGCATACCTCACTGTGCTGCAAAAGCCCCCCCCAGCTTTCCTCAGTAGTAGTCATAAGTCTTTTTCAAGGTGTTTCTGCCCTGCACTGCTCGGGTTTCTCATAACACAGAGTTGCACTGCTAAGCCTGCTGTAATTTTTTTCATCACAGATGTTTTTTACTAAGTCTGCCATGCTAATAAATAGAACCCTTTCAAGTACTGCAGGTGTAAGAACTCCACTCTATAGTAGGGAAATTATATTTGGTAATTGAAAGGATTTCTAGAACTGACATAAGTACGTGCTGGTTCTTTGAGTGATTCTTGTTAGTTATTCAGGCCCTGAATGATACTGCAGAATACCACAGGTAATTAAATCAAAAAGATCTCTGGATATTCAATTACATGTGCAGGCTTGTGGGTTTAGCTTATTGTGTTCTCAGTAGCAGAAGGTGGCAGGTGCTTGACACTCAACATTCCTCCACTGAGAAAGAAATGCATTTGAATTTCTGCTTTGTTTGTTCTTGAAGTAAGCACTGATATGGAAGTTATTCATCAAATTACATCAGTTTTAATTTCTCTTTCTCTAGGTTAGTAAGGAAAACAGAAACAGCGTTTTGCAAGACATCTTGGCAGCTGTGGAATCCTGCAGAAAATGAAGAGCTTGCCTGTAAACACTAAAGCTTTTATTTTTACAAAACATTACAATGTTTTGCGGATGTTTTTGAGTCTGTCCTTCCTGCTTTAGACCCTGGAGGCTTTACTGGAGCCTTCAGGGTAAGCAAGGTAAAGCTGGTATTGGGTTTATTTCCATGTTTCATATGGCAATCCTGCTTTGCACCCACTTAAAAAAAAAAAAGAGAAATCTTCAAGTCCATGAAGTTCAGTCAAATCTTGACCGGGGTTTTTGTTGGGATTTGGCCCCAGCTGGCAACTAAGCACTGCGTGGCTGCTTGCTCAACTCCTTCCCCCGCAGCGGGACAGGGAGGAGAATCGGAAGAGGAAGGTCAGACTTGTGGGTTGGGATGAGGGTGATTTAATAGGACAGCAAAGGGAGAGGAGAACAACAGCAGCACTAATAGAAGAATGAAATAAAAAGTGGGTGAGAGACAATGCAGGTTGCTCACTACCTGGAACCTGCTGCCCTGCCATCCCGAAGCAGCAAACCCTCCTCTCCAGCCAACTCCCCTCTATGCTGAGGATGACATCATATCCCAGCCAAAACTAGGACAGTTTTTCATGCAGAGTTCACTAAGTCAGGATTGATTTCATTCTGTGTCCGTCTATCCCGAGTTTTGCAACCTGTTGTGTTTGTTGATTCTTTCATTTGGGTTTTGTTCTGTATTTTTCTGTACATGCTTAATGTTCAGTGGTGAAAAAAGTGTTTGAGAGTATTAGGCCATGTTTCCTTATGGGGTGTGCAGATATGCTCAGGGAAAGTGCTGCCATGTGATCAGTTTTGGATGCTGTGAAAACAGAATTCCCTCCCAGGTGCACACTCGTTTGTTGTACGATTTATAGTCACCTCTAACTGTAAAAAGTTGTTACGAATTCAGTTGCTTCTTAATTTCTCTCTGTTCAGCTATCACTGAAATGATAAAACTTTAAAGACATTTTCAAGCATCATTTCTGGTATTTGTTTCTGTGAAACTGACACTGAAGTTGTCGGGGACTGGATGGGGCCAGACATTTTTACTGGTGCCCTGGAAACAGCTGGGAACTTGGAGGGAATGTCCTTTCTCTTCCCTGTGTTCAGGAGGAGGGTCCAATACGAGCATTGCCCCTCTGCAGGTGGGTAGGAGGCACTATGGCCCTGCTCCCTGACTGCCCCCTTACACTACTGTTGTGCCCAACCCTGGCAGCTCCTGGCTGCTTTTTGCAAAACAAGGCTGTACCCCAAAGGTATCACTAATGCCTTAAGTACTTCAGGCATCTTGCTCAGAGAAGACCCCTTGTTAGAGGTGAAGGACTTGGGGCCAAAGTAAACTTTCAGGGCTCTGTGCCATTGACTTTTGAACAGAAACCACTCTGCCCTTATGTGTTGCGTGTCCTGTTGTTTCATTGTTAAGTCTCTCAGGCTGTAAAACGTGCTGCAAAAAAATTATTCCTTCTGTGATTAAATAATTACCCGAAGCCTAGCAAGGTTTTGGTGGGACTGCAGTTGAGCCTTAAATGAGGACTGACCTTTACAGGTATCGCAACAAGCTTGGAGACCTTTGGACCTGTAGTGCTTCTAAGCCATTGTCTCCTGGTGCAAGGCCGAGCTTTAGTAGTGAGGGCAGTTAGTCACTGGAAACACTTCCAATGAGAAGGGGGATTTCCCCTTCACTGGGAAACTGGGAGTGAAGTACCAGCCCTTTTAAGTCAAAGGGTGCTTGTGCTACTGTCATGAGTGGCTCTTGCCTTCTGCTATCTCTCAGGATTGGTGAGAGCCTTTAACTTGTTCTTTTTGTAAGCAGGTCTTCCCTGAGCTAGCTTGCTTTCTGAGAGGAACAGGCATTTTGTGGTCTGTGTTCAGCAGGAGATCCTAGAGGACCTTAACAGTCAGGTCTGGACTTTAAATCCCAGACAGTCCTGAAGAGACGACTCACCTGCTTCAAATACCCCTCGGGTGAGTGGGGAAGTCGTGTTTCCACCTGAACTCAGTTTTTGTGATGCCCTGTGTTTACTTCAGAGGTAAAAATTTACTGTCTGGTCTTGCTCTAGTAAAATATTTGGAAGGCCTGAAACAACAAGCAGAGTGCTGGCAGTACCCCCGATGGGCCCGTTTACTGACAGCGGGCATTTGGTGACAGTAACCTCCGAGGCACCAGCGAGCTTCCAGATGACAACGACAGTGCACCTGCAGGTTTTAATTGGTGCAAAAGAGGGGAGAATCTAAGGTACCAATTACTCTCTCGAAGCCCGAGAATCAAGGATGTTTTTGGCAAGGAGGCTTGTAATTCCAACGCAAAATTGCGCCCAGCATGGAACAAACAGGCCCTGCATTATTTATCATGCATTAAGGCAATTTCTGACTTGCAAAACTCGGAGAAGGCTGATGGAGAGAGGTGAATCTGTAATGCTGGACCTACTGCAATGCTAATTATAAGGAATGTCTCTGTGTTGCAGATTTAAGGATGTACAAGTACTAGTGAAACATTGTAATTAAATACCAGCTCCCAATGCAGGGAGTAATCTAAACGTGGCAATAAGCGGGCAGTTACAAAAAAAACCACGCGTTGATGAGAAGATGATTATTACATGCTGGAGAATTTCACTGGCAATTCTAATCTTCTGAAATGAGCTGTGCAGAATTCAGCTAATCTTTAACTTAAATTCCCCAGCCCGAGAACAGCCAGCTGGGGGGTTGGAGCCAAACACAGATGACTTCTCTCACTTTATTCTAATAAACAGCTTTTTAAAAAAGCTGCGAATAACATCATAGGGACTCCTGAGAGCTTCATAGTTTCAGAATGTCATTCGTAGATACTGAGAGTACCTGGCCAGCTTGTCAGGGTAAGAAAGACTCGCACCGCTACGTTTTGTTAACATTTGTCTGAAATGCCACAAATGCCAAGAGTAGCTGTCTGTGGGGATGAGGTGAGACTTTTCAACAGGAACTCGAATTTCTCACATAGAAGTTTGTATGACGCTTCAAAATGGAGGGAACAGCAGGACCTCCAGCAGTTGCATTTTTGGATGAATGGAAAGGAACCCTGCACACTGGCCCCATTGCCATTTCCTACTTGGTTGCTGGGATGGGAACCAGCCGGGCTGAAGGCCAGGGTGGGGGCTTGCCAGCATACCTGGGGGCTGTGAGCAGTTCAGCAGCCTATGGTCAACTGTGGTGAACAGTTACTGCAGAGCTCTTTGCCCAATCTTCAGGCTGCGTTTCACCCTCAGGAGCGCAGTGCCTGGCCTTCACTGTATGATGTAAACAGGAGCCTGCTACTGGAGGCAAAGTTTAGGAAAACAAAATGGGAGGAGGAAAAGTATCTGACATGTAATGCAAGGGCTAAAGCACTGTGTGTGTGCTTGTTCTAGTAGATGCTCATTATCTTCCTCCCTGTAGGCTGCCACACTGGATGTGATCCTCCCCGCTCTCTGGTTGTGAGGGCCCTGCTGAGCCAGTGTGTGCAAAACCCCTCCTGATGCTGCTCTTCAGCAACAGTGATGATGTCAGGGGTTAAGCTGGGGGGAAGCAGATAGGACCTCCATCTCATCATCCCTTCTGACACTTCTGTGAAACAACCACCTGTACTGAACATACTGCATGACCCACCTGTAGTCTTGGAGTTCGAGTGCTTGATTTCCTCAGGACACATTCAGCTTGCGAGTGAGACGAGAGGGTCACTGCTTTCATGTAGTAACAAGAAGGTTCTGGGCTGGCTGAGTGAGCAGGGGGCAGGCGTCTGCCTTCAGCCCCTGCTGAGTTGAGTAAGTAAGTGGCCTCTGCAGCTCTGGAAAAACACAAGCAGAGCACCTGACTCTTCAAACTGACACAGAATGGAACTGCATATGAGGGTACTGCTGCAGTAGTGGTGGCCAGCCTTCCTGCATCACAGCCAGGTAATGTAGGCAAACTGTTCAGCCTCAGCAACTTCAAGGCTGAGGATTAACAGCAGCATTACAGGTTCTGAAGCCTGTCATCCATGCTGCAGCTGATGTAAAAGCAGTGAAAGTTGCCTTTGCTTTTCATTTAGAGACCCAGAGTGCCCAACGGGTGGGGTTCCTGAGGTGTCACAGGTACCTCTACCTTGCAACTCTCAAGCACCTGGTGTGTGAGGGTAAGTATGAAGCTGCTCAGGTCTTTCAGGAGGCAAAGTGTGGCTTAAAGCCTTCGTGTAGCTTTGTGCAGAGAGCAGCAGTGCTGCTACTCGGTGCCTCGGGTGCTGTGCAGAGCCACTTGCTGTGGGAATTTGGGCCGTGTGCAGAGGTTCGGTACCTGTTACACATCAGAGCTGTAAATGCTCCTTCCATCATGTACAGAGCCATCGGGTCTGCCTCATGCAAACACGGGGGGAGGTCTAAGCTGTGTTGAATCAACACAGCCTCATGCCTAGTTCCAGGCTTTATTTTCAGCTATCTTGTCTGACTGGTCTGTAGGGCTGGCCAGTGTTTAATAGCGCTGCGTATCACGCTGGTCTGACCAAGCACAGCAGACTGTCCTGGAACAGAGAAATGCAAGGTGGGAGAGTTTGTGCTGTCATCTTCCATGTCTTTTGCATTTGATACTGTTGCTCATGGTAGTCCTTGGGCGTTTGCAACCCCCTCTGCTACAGTAACAGCTTTAACACAAAATTAAAACCCTGCAAGACCTGGCTACCAGAAAGAACTCGCTTTTGACTCTTACCTTGACTCCTGCTTCTGCGCTGCGCCTCAGCTGAGGCAGCTGAGCTTCATGGCACACTGCTGGCCCCAGGGGGTTTTGGGTTGAACTAAGGAACTGCGAAGTGGCTGCATCATCTTAGGGTGCAGTACTGGAGACTGGGAGCCTCCGGGAGACTCCCTCACAGAAGACGGTGGTGCCTGGGGGAAGGTTGTGTCGCTGGGCCTCGCTCCACGCTAAGCAGGTAGAGGGGCTTGCTGCTGGAGGGGTTTGTGCAGCTGTTCCCCGGTCTGGTTTAGTATGCTTGAGTTGGATACACAGAATAATTTAGGCTGATTGGGACTACTGGAGTTACTGATTCTTCATGGAAATTAATTCAAAGTTAAGTTAAAGATGTGCAAATTGGAGGCCTAAGCAAGGCTAACCGAATAGGGGAGTTTCTTCAGTGCTTTTCACAGCCAGCTGTTTGCCCTCCACACCAGGCAGGGCTTAGCAAGACATGGCAGTGATGCTTTGTCTCTGCTTGTAGTAGACTGCCATGCAAAGGACCCCAGGGCAGAAGCGGGGCTGGTGGCTTTTAGTAAGACCCCTCCACCTACCTGCGTAACCTCCATCCTTCATCTGTAAGGAAGCACTTCATGACCAGGGTGGTGGGAGGAGAGGTACCATCTGCCAGAAAATGGTCAAAGGGAGCAGCCGACTTCAACTTTCTCTTCCCCATCATGCCTGGGTGCTAGAGGGGATAGTGGTAGGGCCCAAACTGCACTGATGATGCTCCTGCCTTCACCCTTGGGAACATGAGCAGGGTTTTGACTGGGTTGTGCCGAGCTTTATAAACAATCAATTCATCAACATTTTAAGTGAAAGGGAAAACAACAGACTTCTCAATTTCCAAAGGCGGAAAGCAAGTGAAAACAACTCAAAATAAGAAAGAAAACCCAGAAACTGCTGCCACACAAACCAGACTTGGATCATTTTATTTTCACTAGGTGTTATTTAGTTCTGCTACTTATAATCCAAAGTGTGGCACAGTCGGAAGCTCAGAATGTAACTGTGTACCGCCTAGCAGTAATGAGACTTAGCTGCAGCATCTCTTGCTAAATCTTTCATGTTAATTGGGACAAGACAGCCTGGCTGCACATCCTCGTGTTGAGAATTAGAAACAATCTATGGTAGTTACAGTAAAGAGGAACAGCAAGACACTGACAGCTACATTTTTTTTTAATTTAAAAGAAAAAAAAAAGTAGAAATGGAGAATGCATGTGTGTGTCTTTAGATGCTATAGGAAAGATTTGTTGTAGCCTTTTTAGCTTCCAAAGTAGTCATGCATTCCTGTAAATCAGCGTTTCTCAAACTCTGTGAAAGCGTGGCCTCCCTTTCTGCATCATCGGTCTTTACACAACTATTATTACATTGGCAGCAGCTCAGTTTCTCTGGGGGAGGGAAATCAGAACACCTTGGCATTACTGGCTACACATGTTTATGGACACTGAGCTGCACCCAGCAACTCAGGGCATTTAGCTGTCCCTAATACAGACCCTTCCAGAGGATGATTACAGCCAGCCTGCTTTGCGCTTTCCTGGCCTCGAGGAGGATTCCCAGGGGAACTTTTGCAACTCCCGAGGGGGCTGTTGTCTGGAATTTGAGGAACACTGCTGTAAACCAAACAGGAGGAGGACAGAATGCCTCTGAGCAGCCGTTTATGCAAGCTGCTTTCTTTGCAAATAAGGTTCACCGTATGCTTTGGAGCCTTTCCACACCCTGGATACTTTTCTTAGCTCACGCTTGACTTCTGTTAATCTGCGTAGCATAGCTCGTTGGCGCAGTGTTGCAGTATGGCTGCATGCAGCATGTCTGTGATGCTGGGGTGCTGGTCGGAATTACCACCTGTATAACATGTTAAAGAAAAGTAAGGAAGAGCTTTGCTGTTGGGAGAAAAATGCAAACCCATCCCCCCCAAATCAGGTTTAGCTGTAACGTTACAGTACGTTGTACTGTCCTTGTACCTATTCATTGCTTGTGTTCAAAGTTGCCTTTTGCTATAGGGCATAGACCAAATGCCAATTAGTTTGCATGCAATCCGCTGTTGAATTATGGCAGGGAGGAGATGCCTTGTGTGCTTTTCACTGAGTTGTACTCGTATTTCCCGCTGTCTTCGTTCGTGATTCCAACCGTCCCAGGGGAAGGACTGTTAAACAGGTTGTATTCATTGTTCTAGAGCATACAAGAACCTGAGATGAAGTGGCACCGTGTGGTTTTTAGGACATCTTCCCACCCTACCCCTGCCAAGGCCTTTAGCTGAGGAACATCTGCCCCACAACATTCTTGTGTAGGAGTTAGAAAAATAAACATTTGGAGGTTGCTTGATACATTTGGAAGAACCTAAACCTATGCGCAGCCCTGACCTAACCCTCTTTACGTAGTTCTAAGCAGCGCACGGCCCTTGTGGCAGGAGCACCCCTCACTGCTCGTCAGAGAGGCTTTGTTGAGAAGCGGTGTCTTCCAGGGCCATGTCCTCCTGGCTGGCCCGCCGGCACTCCACGTTCTGACTCATCAGTATAGCGTGGGCTGCATCTGCCTCGCGCCGCGGTCTAGGTTCTGTAGCAGGGGTTGCTTCGCAGGTCTCGGCGAGTTGCTGGAAAGAAGGAAGGAGGAAAGAGTCAACTAACTAGTTTAGGCGATTTTTAAGTAACACTTGAGCTGGTTTTTGAAGTGACAGGTGAAAAAAGTTAAAAATTGATTTGGGAATGTCATTCTGTGAAACTGCATGAGATTCTGAGCATGCATTATTCACAAGGGGCTTCTGAGAGGTACTTGTCACACGTTGTGTAACGCATACATTTGGAAGGGAAAGCAGACCAGGAGCTAGAGGTTTAGTACCGCAGCTGTACATGCATAGAGAGCCGCAGAATAATCTGGACTGACAAGGGCTGCTGGAGGTCATCCAGTCCAAACTGCTGCTCCGAGCAGGCCTGACCCCTAAAGAATTTAAATCAGGTTGCACCAACATTTAAAATACAACTTACAAAGAAAACTTTTCACCAGAACTGGGATGCAATTAGCAGTCCGAAATTGTGTATGCTGTCACCCTGCTGTAAAGGGTCCATTAGTGTAAAAGCTTTGCAGAACTGTGCTAACATTGAAATAAAACATTTCCTCCTGCCCCTTTCCCTCAGATGGGCACCTGGACTCTGATCAGTTACTGTGGTCTGGTCTCACCCCATCTACATTTAACCACGTAGGGTCTTGGTGTATCATCCAGGGGGAAGGTTTCTTGCTGACACTGTACGGCTGAAGTGCATTGTCCTTTCTGCTGACTACACAGGCCACACCAACTGCCTATCAAGGCCTTGTGCACAAATTTTGGATGGCTTCAAGTTAGGTGAGGTGAAGCCTCTGTCATTAGTACTCAGCCGTGCAGGCTGGCTGAGTTCTTGCAAACGAGGCTATAAGCTCCTGAGAGTCAGAATTACGCCTTGTCATCTCAGATGTTCAGCTGCACGTGTAGAAACGTTGTTAACGCTCATTAGAGTAATAGAGCAGGACTGGACCCAGATGAGTAAGTGTTCAGTCAACCTCTGTTGAGGTTTGTGGCAAGACTCCAGGGAATTGTACCGTATGTGGTATTCTGGGGTTGAGAGGAAACTACACACAGGCTAGGGAACTTTTTTCTCTTCAGGTTTGGAGAATTCTTTGGCAAATTAGGGAAGTTACACGTGGTTCAGAATGATGGGAGCAGAAAAGTGTTTTGAACTTTGCATATGGACAGTCTTCCCCCGTTGCCAATTTGGTTTCCATCTAGATAGGCCAAATGCAAAAGTCTGTCTTAATTGTGTTGTCACTCAACTTCTAGTTGCAGCTGCCCTTTATCTTCTCACGTTACTGCTCTGTAGTGCTTGAGGTGGAAGCTTCAAAAACCAGGGAAGCGATTGATGGCAACCAGAGTTAAATAAATACAATGAAGTAGACAGTGAAACAATAACACTACTGTGTGCACTGAATTTTCTGGGGAAGATGGGAATAGAACTGGAAACCTACTGGGAAGAGGGCTGGGGGTTCTTTGTGTGTGCTATTTTGCTGTTAGAAAATGCTGAATCATGGGGCCTACAGATTTCCTTTGGGAAATGCTTCCTGCAGGTTTCCTGTGACTAGCTCTTTCAGCAGTGAGGGTTTTGGGGCCCAGATCATATTTCTGGTTTGTCAGAGAGTGACAGAACAAGCGGACGGTTCAGGGGACTGTTCCTTTTTGCAGAGGTCATGAAGCCCTGCGTAGACACAGGAAGGGGCTACTTAGTCTGCTTACGGTGGCACTCGTCACCTGGGCTGCAGAACAGGGAGACCCGATCCCAGTCTGCATGAAAGGGACTTTGCCCAGTTTGCAATTCTGTGCCTAACAGTTACTTACAGACATGTCAGTCTCCTACACAATAACACCAACCAGTCTCACTGTGACACAGCAAAACCCAAGACAAACACTGAATCCCTGGTGTTGCTTTGGAAAAGACTCTTTTCTGAGAAGGCAGAAACCAGGCAGTGGTGAGGATAGTTCAAGAACGTGACAGGAGAGTGGTGCAGGTAGCACATGCCCAGCACAGCTGTTTTGGCCTCAGCCTTACCCGCGCTGCTTGGCTTGCTGCTCGAGCAGATGGGCCCATGGCAATGTTCATACTGCTGGATGACTGGGTGTCACTGGTGTTGCCTCCGTCTGCAGCCGAGAGCCCAGAAATCACCAGAGCACTGGAAAAGCTTCTTTTGCCGAAGAGCAGGCTGAGAGTTGAGCTGGTGGAAGAGGCCAGGCTGGACCGGAGCATTGCTGCAGCTCGGTCCTGCACAGTCAGCTGGCCTGCAGCGGGAGCAGCAGGGGACTGGGAAAACACGGATGTTGCTGAGTTGTGGAATGACAGCTGGCTACTAGAAAGCCTCTGGGCAATTTCGTGGGCAGATGTAGATGTTTGGATGAAAGGCTGGCGGCTTTCTGCAAGTGGTCCAGAGTGACTTGAAGCAGGGGGCCTTTGGTTTAAAGCAGCATGTGCCTGGATGGACTGACTCCTGGGTTTTCTCCTGCCTTTAAAAGAAAGACAAATAAATTTAAGTGGCACACTGATAAACTCATGATACTGAGGGTGTCCGGTATGTACATATTACCATTGGCACACTGCTACTGGCTTTATCAGTCTAAGAATCCCAAGACTGGCAGAAGTAACAAGTTGCTAAACCCCTGAACCTTTCTGTGTTTTCCACTACAAAAAGAGTTCTGGGTTTTGGTCAGAATAGCTCCAGTGGTTCTGCACTGAGGGAAATGAGAAGACACTCCGAGGGAAAGACTCTCATCACTGGCTCACACCTATTCTGCCACATACATTTAAACCTGCCCCATGAATGACTGAGCAGAGTGCTGCTGTAACTCCACTTCTCTCAGATAGCCACGCATGAAGTAGGGGATGCTGAATATCCACCTCAAGTGGCCTGGTATAATTAAAGGCAAAAGTAAGGCCAAGGCCCTGTGAGTTAAAATGATGGCACATTAAAAAGACTGATTCAGCCATGTGGAAGACGGCAGCATTACAGTCACAGGACAGTTTTTAAGACTAACAGAAAACTGTATCTGAGTTCCAAGAGTGATGTTTATAGTGTATCGCCAACTGAAGAGATGCAAACACCTCTTAGGGCAGACTGCTGGGGGTCTGAAGGACACCCACGTGAGGCTGTTGCCCCATTCTGTGAAGCAGCTCGATGCAGCCACTGTTGGCTACAGAGCGTAGATGAGGTAAGCTGTCCCATGTGCCCAGGCGACTTCCGTCTCCCTGTACCGTTTTTACCAACACCTTGTGCCACTCGACTCCTGCATTTCTTACGCTTGCACAGCTGAACAGGCACGGAATGAAAAACAAATCCACTCCTTGGCCAGCGAACCCACCCAAACCGGGCTTGCCCCAGGCCCTCTGCAAACAGCACTCAGTGGGTTGGCACGTGCCACAGGCCCCAAAGGGGTTCAGTGTTCCTGCAGACAGGCTGTAACCCAGAGTCACACAGCAAATGCCCCCGTCACTCAAGCGCCTGCATGGCTTTTTTGCTTTCCAGGAAACTCCAAGCATTAACACAAGCTGGCAGTTTGGTTTCCCAGCTATAGCTGTGAGGTAGAGACTCGATGCCAGAAAATCTGCTGAGGGCCATCAGTGCAGAAACAAGTTTCGTTGGCAGACATTTCCAGGTTCTTGGTAACTTTCTGTGCTTTGTATTTTCCCAATACCCAAACTATGGAAGCACCAAAACTCCTCTGTATACTGAAATTTTGCAGGCATAAAGGAATCTAAATCTCACACTGGCTGTCACTAGAAACAGGACTGTTTGCTGAATTCATGAGGGTGCCAGTAATGCAGAATTTCATATCCAAACTACTTACATTAGACAGTGGCAACACACTGTTTAACATGGTGGAGCCGCTTTCCAGAGCCCGGTATCATTAGCCCCAGTTGTCAGATGCTAGAGCAAAGAGAATTCAGGTAACTTGGCACCCAGTCAGATGGCAGAGCTGGGCCACAACCTAACTGGAGCTAACTCTTCAGCTGGACTAAAACCTGGTTGCTTTAGCACACAGTAGACACGTTCACACCCCACTTATAATGTATCTTTAGTTCTGCTTTTATACTCCAAACAATAAAAAAGTAATTTTCCTGAGCTGGCGTGCAAAGCAGCACTTTGGTGGAGTCGAGTAAGAGCCCCCCAGGTCTCTGCTCGAGAGCGGTGGGACAGATGCAGGTGGCTCCTGCGTGCCCTGTTGCCAGTGTCCACTGCACTTGAGATGCAATCACTGGGTAGGGCAGGCACTGTGGGGCGGGGCGGG
>VZTU01006463.1:154659-302164 GCA_013400835.1 Zapornia atra
GCAGGGGGGAGCTGGCTGCCGCACTGGCGGCGGTGCACACGTCTGGCCTCCGGAGGGATTCGGGTTCTTCAGCCTCGGGGGTTTGTTTCAGTGCTTTGGTTCCTACAGCTGCTGGTTATTCTAATAAGCTGCCCTTCTTAAATAAAAGGGACAGACCAGCATGAAGAACAGAGAGGCTGCGGTGTGTTAGCTTGTACAGGGGCTAATGTGGCCAAACATCTGTTTGTGATTTAAACTGCCAAGCTGACCCCTGTCCAAAAGTATTCTATATTCATCCCAAATGCAGAGCTTAGTGCATGGGACAGGAGACCACCCGCATCTACACATAAATAACTCCATCCTTGAGAACACTCGGGAAAGAAAGCCTGTTCCATAAACTCCACCATGAAATAAGGACACTTCTGGGGAAAACCCCACACATTCCCAGTGCTCCCCATTTTGGTCACACTTTTTTATATATATAGGGCTTTCACTGCATTTTGCAGACTTGGTGGCACCAGGCTGAAAAATTAAATATGAAACAAAAACATTAAATGCACTTGATTCGTACATTATGGGTCTGGGAGGGGATTGCTGTGATCATCTAGTCTGGTGTGGTATATCGCATGGGCCAATACAGAGTTAGTTCCTGTTCGGTATTACTAATTACTACAACTATTTTTAAGGAGTGCATCCAGTATCTCCTTAGTCACTTGTTGCAACTTTCATTTCCTCTCCCTGCTGAAAACACGTACTTGATGTCGCAGTGGAATTTTGTTTAGCTTTGTCATCCCCAAAACTGCTCCAATCAACTGTCTCTGGTCACCTTTGGCTGCCCAGGTAAGTACTTGCAGCCTCTGATCAAAGCATGTTTTACAATATAAATCATTTGAAAGCTCTTAATCCTTCACTACAGGATGTGTTTCCCAGATCTTTGATCATTTTTTTGGCTCTTCCTTGAACTCTTCAAAATTTAAAATGCCCTTCTTAAACAGCGGCATTAGGACAGTGCATGGGAGGCCAGTGTCCTGAACCAAAGCTAGACTGAGGGACGTGGGTTCCCCGGGTCACCCTATTTGGTCTGGTTTGCTAACAGCAGGCACGGCCTAAGTTCCTTCCCTGTCCTCTGGTACTGCCATGTGTTCTGATACTTCCTGAAGATCAAGCAGAGCTCCCTTTTTAGCCAGGTCTCTTAAAAGCTTTCTTGAAGGAAAGTCATTTGGATTTGCTGAATTAAGCATCCAGCTTTGATAGCCACTCTTTCATGTTCCTTGAGGCCATTTGGGTGGGAGGAACTACCAGGTCCTAGAAACAGATCATCTGCAGTTTTTCCAAATATGAACCAGACCTATTTCTTTCCTCATTTCTACATCATTGTCATCTCTTTCTATACAGTGATGGATGGAAACCACTGTAAGAATTTGTCTTGCTTCTGATGACTCTTCTCTAGCCAGAAACTTCTTGTTTCAGTCTCCTTCTCTTACCAACAGTCTCTCAGGACTGAATACTTATTTGCATCTGCTGTTTTCCACTTCCTCGCATTTCTTGTGTGTGCCTTCATCTTACCTCAAAGCCACCATGCATTACTTAACTAAGTGTGACTCTCCCTCTTGATTGTGCTTTTCTGAGCACCCAATACATTCTGTTGAACACCTCACAATTAACCCTCCTTCCTGTACAGCATGCTTGGGATCATTATTTTACAATTAAGGATGCCATTCTGATTACTGCAGTGTCAAGTTGTGAGTATGCACGTGGGGATCCCTCTAACTCTAGCCTCAATTAAAAGCAGCAGTTATTTTATTTTTACAACTTGATTTATATTCAGGGCAAGATTTTTCTCCAGGCCTGTCCATTATCTTTAATGACAGGTCAAAATGATCTAATGGGAAGAAAACAAGTGTCATAACCCCTCCAGTTCTCTGCTTTAATTTATAGACTAATATCACAACTTGTTGAAAGGCTGAGTTAATTGGCTTTGCATTACAAGTCCTGATCTCACAGCAACCCGCTGCCAAACTTAACATATATCTCCAATGTGAAGGGCAGTAGTTCTACCTTGTAAATATGTCTGAAGTACTTTTGAATCCGTAATTTAATACGAATCCATATTTTATGGATATATTATGAATCCATAATTTAATATTTAAGGGCTCAGCTGTTAGCTGACAGAATGATTGGCAAGAATTAATTTTCTCCTGGTAACTGCTGTACAGACATAAGAAGTTATTTCCTATCTGTTTGTTCTCCACACACGCTGATGAACAGCCGAACCAATTCCTCAAATAAATCACCACGGCCCTTCCAAGGTGATTAAGAGTTGCACAACTTTTCACTTCTGCTGTTCCCAGTCACCAATAACCATGGGCTCTCCGTGGCATCAGACCTGTAGGCTCCCTCCCATCTGCATTTGTCATGCTGGCATGGTTAGTGGCACCCCCTAGCCTAAAAGTTATACATAACAGAGCTCCACAGAGGAACCTTTGGTGAATCACCTTTGTCTCGCAGCCCCCCAGTATCAGGAAGCCATCTCCTACGTGTGCTGGGCCATTAGGAAAGACAAAGCGCTCTCTTTCTAAGAGTTTTCCACTGAATATGAGCACGCCCCAAAAGCATCTGCCTACGTGGCCCCTCAGAGGAAGGCTGCAGAAACAGCCAAGTAAACTGTGCAAATACCTGCACGCTGGTGGATGTCTTGAGACGAAGCTTGTAGCTGAGGTGTTCCGTCTCTGGTGGGCTGTGAGCTACTGCTCTGGCTTGAATTGCCTGTGGAATTGCCGTTAGACGAGGCTCCCCCTCCGCCATCCACCTCTTCGCCGTTGCCCCTCTGGTGGTGAGCCGCATGGCAGTCCTTCCGCATCCTGTTTGTGGGAACACACGCAGCGTCAGCCGTTTATTATGCCCAAAAATTTGTGCCACCCCTGTTAGATGCCCTCAAGCTGTGTAATCAAGCTCTCTTGTACCACTGCAGGTCTTTTGACATTGTATGAGGTGACAAAGATGGTGATGTGGTAAGCTTACTTGAAACAAATTGGTATATACAACACAAACTGAATCTTTCTTTGTCTGTCTTAAATAGCTTTGGAGCCCTGCAAGACCTTAGGACTCTCTCACATTACAGTGGTCTCTAAAGGTCAACTGTGCATGAAGTAAGCAAGTAGCAAAGAAGAGGAACGGGCTGGAGGGAGCCCAGTGGGAACGAGCTCTATGGTGGGAAATGAGCATATTAAACCACTAGATACAATCTTGGCATCTTAGCACAGGTCTTGGCACGCCAGCTGGCTCCCATAGTCTCTCCACAGCCCCCTGCCTCTCTTCAGCCACAGCGACGACAGGGCAGGTGGAGGGAATGAGACAAGAGCGAGTTACTGCTCTATGAAAAGTGCCTGTAGGAAACAAGAGCTGGAACATGTCAGATATGGATCACGTGTGCCTGGGGGAAGGCAGGCAGTTTTGGTGGATGGTAAGTACATTTTTAGATGTGTTTTGCTGAAGAACAATGACTTGGGGATGATCACCTCTACTGCCAAAGCTTTGGAGCACTGGCCAGCTCATTTACTCCTGTTCTGACGTGTCGCTGAGTTACAGAAAGGGTACTCTTATTTACAGGGAGCAAACAGTAACATTCCCTGGAATAAGGGAAATGTCTGTAGCACTAAGTGATGTGATAATGAATCTTGCTGAACACGAAGAGAGCTTGGCCTAAAAGCTGTGAACGAGTTAATGAATTTCCTTTCAGCCACATCTGTGGGGCTGTTTTGTTCTATTCTGAGTTACCTGCAATTAAACTTTTACAGAACAAATGTACTCTGCTCTAACAGAAAATACACGAAACCAAGACTGCAAGGTCTGTATCTGCATAGGCAAAGTTTAACACCTACCTTAACCATTTGGATCTGAACCACTTTTTAATGTTGTCCAAACTGACAGGTCCCCCCCAAATGTTCCTCAGCTGGCTGTGTGTCCCAAGGTACGAGGTGGTTAAAGGGGAAACATACATTGGATATCCCAGTGGCTGATCACATGAAGAATTAATTAAGTTCCTCAAGACCTGTTTATTGTTCTGGATGCTTCCTCTCTCCGGGTTACGATTGCGTAAGAAGATCAGTTCCTGCTGCTGCCCAGCCCAAAGCCCTCTGACACACTCCTTGTTGACCTACAGGTAGGTTAAAAACACGAGGGTGATGTGAAAATGTTTGCCACTCAAGATGCAGAGCTACACAGTCTAGGTGGAAGGGCAGGAGCTGTGTGCAAACTCCTTGTGTCTGCACCAACAGGCTTTATGAACTCCTGCAGCTGCTCCCTGGGAAAGCCTGGAATATATTTCAGAGACACAAACATAGAGGTGCAGAACAGAAGCCAACTGAGGAGGGCTCTTCCAGACTTCAGTTCCTACTCTGGTAACTACGACTGACCTCTCCTTTTGGCCAAATTATTCAGAAATAGCTTTAGTTACCACTGCCCTAAATTACTGCAATATCGGAAGGATGGTATATGTACCTTGATAACCTTGAAGCTCAAGTAGCTTTTGTGGAGCATGATCACTTTGTACTCATCTGCTCCTTCATCTACCACGTGTCTCAGGGTTAGCAGCTCCTCTCTGTTGGAGAGTACAGCGCTGCGCCAGGCTGGGTCCCCTTCGTGACAAATCACAACCTTCTCTTCGAAAGACTGGATGGCTTCATACAAAACTGCTGGGTCCTCATACTCATCTGGGCAGGTGAACTGGTCCTGGTAGTGCAGGAAGAAGTATTGGTGAAATAATATATTTGTGAAAGCATAATGAATAAAAAACAACCATGAATAAAATCCTGGTTTGCAAACAGTCGCCCACACAAGTGACTTGCTTTTCAATACAGTGCGTCTTTGGTTCCCCAGAACAATTAATTTAACAGCAACACAGAAAGGCTGGGTTTCTGTTTTATTGTGACCTGTTCTGAATTCATGTCTCCCCTGGACAAAGACATGTGGAGAATTCCAGCTCATTTTACAGAGTGGGAGGCCGCAGGAGGCAGATCTTTTTGGGTAAGCCAGAGATTGGCATCACCTGAGGCAGGCCACAGTTCTTGTGGCAATCCTTACTTTTATTCATGAAAAACCACCAACAAGGGCACAGACTGGGAACCCATCAGCAGATATCACAATGTTGTGCTGCTGCTGCTCTAGCTGTCACGCAGCAGCACAGCCAGCATTAACAGTCAGAAATCACTGCTCAGAGTCTCCGATAGTAATTCCCAGCGGTTACATTCCACTTCCGCTACACTCAGAGCAATTACAGACACCGCGCACGATAAAAGCACGTGATACGAAATCACAACGTGCCAGAGCAAGAACATCAACTCCAAGCTATACAGGGGTTGACCTGAAGAAACTGGAGCAACTTCAGCGGAGGTGTGCCAGATTTTGACAACTGAAAACAGAACGGGGTCAGAAACAGCCTGACATCATCAGGCAGTCGTGACACCAACCCTTCAAACTGCTCTTCTCTCAAGCTGTGCCTTTGAACATACGGAAGCGTTACATGTGTATCACCATTCAGTAAAGGACTCACAAATTAGCAATGAAATTAATCTAATCAATGTATTTCTTTTCAATCCAGAAACCATCTTTGTAGTATCCATGCCAGTAAGACAGGGCATGACACCTGGTTGTGTTTAAATGAAAACACAGGGTCAGGCTCTGCAATGTGAACAGCTTCCAGTGCGCCGCCAGTGGGTACCGGAAAGAAAATCAAGCAAATGCAAAATAGATACCAAGTTTTTTTTTCATTTCGGGCTTTTCCAGTTGGGTTAAGGAAGTTTCTCAGAACAAGGCAACAAGTACTCCATTTCCCTTTCTTTCTCTTTTCTTTGAACTGCTTCTAAGGTTCCCCATGTTTCCCTAAGGAAAGAGATATAGTAGTGAAAGTTAAAAGTAAAAACTAGTAAGAGCCCCTACCTGGTGTAGCTTCAGAGACATTCGGATTGCTGGAGCAACCACCTTATGCAACAGATCCATGTCTGCAAAGACCCACTCGTCTTTTGCCGCTATCCGAAAGTCTCCTTTGAACAGTGCGTGGAGCCCATAAAGAAAAGAGTCCAAGCTGGAAGAGAAAGGCAGCAGTCACTCCCAGAAGTCATTCCATCTTGCCAAGCCGGACCCCTGCCAGCCCACACGCTGAGCTGTACAGTGACCAGTGCCCCCCGGTGCAGGGGAGCTCCTGCAGTGGGTGTAAAGCTGGGGTAATATCACATATTTCTAGTGAGAAAGCATTCCTCAGGGGCAGTGGTTTTCCTTCTGCTTGCACTGAAAATGACTGGCCCCAAAACGAGAGCAGCACCTGGAACAACGGATGTCCTAAGGATGGGTGGCAGGGCCACTGGGCACCTCAGGGTGCTGCTTCTCTGTGGCTGCGCCAAAGAGACAGGGTCAAAGAGTGCCGGGTGCTCTGCAACCCTGCGCAGGCAGAAGCAGCTGCCCCCTCACATTTGGAAGTTTTGTCATCAGCCCTGTGACTCTTAGTGGCTCCCCTTGCAAGGTTAAAATTTAAACAAAAAAAAAAGCTGTAAAGATATTCTCAGCAAAGGTGAGACTTTTGCCATGAACCTCCAACCCAGGCACGAGCGTGAAACCGGATGTACTCAGAATACAGTAAGTTTCAGGCAGTGTGGAGCAAACGGTGAGAGCCCGAATCCAACAGCAGGTGTTCCATGCTGAAACAATAAGCCCCAAAGCACATGCGCACTGGGAATCATTTTCTAATACAAGAAACTAGACGTAGCCAGTCCTGCCTGACCTGGGATCACAGCTGACCTGGACCCGAGGCTTAGGCAAGAGGTAAGAGCTGAAAAATCGAGCAGTAGTTCGGAAAAGGTCGCACAAGGACTTTGTGAAGGGGAACCACCAGCCTTCAGCTCCAATCCACACCCCAAATCACAAGCTTCCCACGATGACACCACAGCCACTTGCATCAGGCTGACATGGCAGGGCTGCTGCCCTAACACTGCTCTGAAGAAGGGAGCCCAAACTTGGGGGAAACAGCACTGTCTGTTAAGGAAAACAGGCCTCTCTCGCAAACCCGCAGGACACGCATGCATCTGCCTGCCAGGACTTTACTTACTCTTACAACAGTTGATTTTTTTCAGACCATAAAGGCTCTGAGGAGAAGCTGCATTAAGACATTAGTGGTTTTCATTACCACCCAGACTTTCTCCAGAGAATGCATCATCTTTCCATATAATTGAGCTTTCTTAATTATTTTAGGAAAAGAAAAGGAAAAATAAAAAAGAAAAAGAGGGGAAACAGAGACTGGGAGACTGCTTGGCCTGTCTTCAGCTCAGACACATTCCAATTTTGCCCTTAGTGGGTAGCATGTTTTAGAAATGGAAATGGAAAGAGAGATTTGTGGTTACCAGAAAACATGCTGCGAAAGTGCCATGTAATACAAATCAACTAATCAGTGGGACTAAGGCCAGCCGGGAAGGCAGGGCGGCTGTCGCTGCTGGGAACGTGAGGAGTAAGGGGAAGCTCGTGTGAATTCTTCACCCATTTGCATTTATTAGTACTGAGTTACATATTAAAACATGCCCGTGTGAGACAGGCACTTGCACTCAGATCCTCAAAACATTCAAGGGCTAATTTCAATGGGAGTTACTAGGTGCCTTTGAGGAGCGGGTCCCGATTCCCACTGACATTCAATCAATCATCTCCATGGTTTAGAAAATGGTAATATGCCCAAACCCTGCTTAACTGCTAGGAAAGCCCTAGAATGAACTGGTTAGGGGGAAAGAAAAAAAGCTGGGTGCCACCAGTGTGGTGGAATACGTGACCACCATCTCCTTTCAACTATGAATCAGGAAGGGTCCTTTCACTTGCCAGCCCACAAGACAACATCTAGCATACACAGCTGAATCCTTGCCTGGAAAACCACTTCTGTATCTAAGCATTCTTCCCAGGATGAAACTGGAAAGAACTACCCTGAACTCTGCACCTGATGATGATCTGTAGTTTAGTTTCTCCTTACATCACACCCCCTGCATTTCCTAAAAAAATCTGTCTGGGATGAAGGGAGGAGCAGGCAGGAGAGAGAACTGGTTTTTATATCGTTAGAGGCTCTCGGAGCCAAACCCGAACAACAGAGAAGACACAGAGTTTGCATTCACATCAAAGTACCTCAGAGGAATCAGCACATGCTAACCAGGCTGCTAGGAATGGCAGTACCTGCTGAAAGCAAGGCCAGGGCTAGGACAGCTTTGCAAACTGCAGCTGGGCATCAGCAGAGGGAGCGGAGGGAAGCACGTACAGCTCTTGCTGTGCTTAGCTAGTGCACACTCATCCATTTCTCATCCCTCTGCATAATAAGTTCTCTAACCAGCGTTTTTAAGAACAAATATGACTGCTGGAAGGAGCCAAGCAGCAGCAGCAGTACTTGTGAGGGGCTGAGAGTCAATTATTTTATAGATCGTATTTTCCACCAGAGAGGCCTGGAGGTGATTGCTGTATTCACAAACCCCCTTTATTCTCCTGCCAATCGTAATGAGGCTTTTGGGTACGCTCTGCCTATAATGTGACAGTATCTCAAGCCATTCCTCCTGTAACACTCAGCCCTTAATCCACATAAGAGACAGCCATTGTTATTCTTCCCATTGTTGTGCTCTCTCCTCCAGACTCTAATGAGATTATAAGGAAGCTGTAAAGCTAACAGCTTTGATCTCAGGCCTAACTCAAAGGTGCTGCTGCTTTCTTGGCCCAGTTTTAGCATCCCTCCCTTAGTAAGCTGCTGTAGTCACGGCCTCATTCAAAATACTAAAAACCCGAGTGAAGGTGAATTCACACACCAAAGGAACGACGTTAATCAGGAGGAGATGGAGGAGACGTAACTACTATTTCTGGCAACATTTGTAACCCTCTGAGCTGAGAACCTGAAAAGCTGCTGTCACAACTGCCAGCTATTTTAGAACTCGTAGGTGTGTGGGAACCACGGGCTGTGCAGAAAGGAGGGGATTAAGTAGCACCACAAATACCAGAGGGAGGGCAACAGAGCCAAAGCAAGTACTTCCTCTTACAGCCCTTATGGTGCTCTGACAGCTGAAACTGAAAGCATTTGATGCAAGCCTGAAAGCAGTATGGGTGAAGACTAATGAGCTCATGAAAACAGCCTGTGTGTATTTTGCACACCCAATATTGTCAATGACAGCCCTTCTAAAGTCAGAACTTCAGCTAACAGTGGCCATAAGCTGAGAGTCAAACTTTTCTCCCCCTCTTCTCTGCTCAACAGCAACTACTTATGACAGCATCCAGCTGCGCTGTCTGCCTGAAGTCCCACGAGTGATGCAGCACTGTGCTCCACGTCCCATGCCCTCTGCCTCCTTCCCCTCAGATACTGGATGGTGCAAGGTGGTGCCCAGGAGGGACTGAGCAAGTGGGGCTGGCTACTTCCCTGGGCTTTCAGAGGTATCAGCAGTGCCTCTGCCAGGCAGAGGCGTTCCCTGGAGCGAGCCTCTGCCCACACGGACTGGTAACACCCAGAGGGAGCTCAGGGGACCTCAGCATCCAGGCTCAGTAGTGTTGGAAGTACCTGATGGGAGATGCTTTATCAAGAGAATTTGACATTTTTTCCAAATTGGAAACATCTACTAAACATTTATTTATTTAGGTGCAGTGACTGAGTAAGATTACAAAGGGGTTTTGGTCTTTTTTACAACCACACACCTAAACATATCACTCATTTTTGAATAAATGAATGGTAATGCCATGTCACTCTTCAAATTGCATTTTGTGCAGAATGCCTCCTAATGACAGTTTAAAAGAGCAGGTGATTTGCATAGCAATGTTCTGCCTTCTTAATGAATGCATTTATTGTGTAATCTAGCGTTAATGCTGGGTTTCTGCTGACATTTGCATGAACAGGTACGCTGAATAATTATTTACATACATTATATAAGAGCATTTAAAATCTTAGTTTACACAGTGACATTTACTGATTAATAGATTAGACAAAATCATGTGTAAATGAGAACAAATTGGTAGTTTACATACACAATGTAAACTCGAATCTCAAATCTACAGTGCACAGCTCAGGGTGACGGTACCTTCACATTAGTCTTTCTGTGCTGCAGCTGGATGGCTGGCACTCCTCAGGACACAGCCAGGGGTAGACTTAGCCCAGAGAAAAGGTTCCTACCACCTGCACAGTTACCCCAAGAACAAAACATGATCACAGAGCAGAGATCCTTGGCTAGTTTCCTCACGTTGGACACATCTGAAACACTTCAGAGAAATAAGCATGAGGAGGAGAAGACTACAATGCTTATCTGGCCATTACAGAATCACAGAATCGTAGGGGTTGGAAGGGATCTCAAGAGATCATCGGGTCCAATTCCCCTGCCAAAGCAGGCTCCCTAGGACATATCACACAGGGAGGTGTCCAGACGAGTCTTGAGTATCTCCAGAGAAGGAGACTCCACAACCCCCCTGGGCAGCCTATTCCAATGCCTTGTTACCCTCACTGTGTAAAAGTTCTTCTGCATATTGATGCGGAACTCTCTGTGCTCCAACTTGGAGCCATTGCCCCTTGTCCTGTCTCCACAGACCACTGAAAAGAGGCTGGCCATTTCCCCTTGTGTCCCACAGAGTCAGATGAGATATTTATAAACATTAATAAGATCCCCTCTTAGCCTTCTTTTCTCAAGGCTGAACAGCCCCAGTTCATTCAGCCTGTCCTCACAGGAGAGATGCTCCAGTCCTTTAATCATCTTTGTAGCCCTCCGCTGGACTCTCCCCAGGAGACCCCTCATCTCAAACCCATCACAAAACCTCTAGCAATGTTGTACATAAGATGTTTTGCAGCCAGAACTGACAGAAAATCCTGAGATGAAGTTCAAAGTCAGTGCTTACCAGAGAAACCTAAATCATCTAAGTTTTTGTAGGTGAGCATTCGAGTGCAACCGCGCTTGTGTCAGGAGCCCCAATCTCTTCCAAGGTGAGCCAGCTCCCCACAGCCATGCACACGGTACATCCCCCTCAGGCACACAGCTGGCTGTGGGATCATGCCTGTTCTGACACCACCTCCGCAGCAAACTAGAACCCTCTTCAGCAGCCAGTAGGCTCCAAAATGACCCTAAAATACCATGCTGCCTTTCCAAGGGAAAGGGCTGCGAAGCATCACCTAAAGAACGATGCCTCAGGCTTCTGAAGACCTTCAGTACTTCTCTCCCACCTGACTGAACGCAGACCTGCGGCAGTCTGAGAACTGGGGGCGAGGAGCAATTTCACTCTGAATCACTACTCTCCGTAAGAGCTGCTGCGTCTCCGTCAAACAGAGAGAGAGGGGAGGGACACCTGCTGTCACAGCCTAAAATGAATCCTCAGGAACATCTCCTTCTGGCCCCAGCAGCACTACACATGTTGGACAGTATCTCCTTCCCCCTGGCCTGCTGTGCTGTTGCATTCCTATCAGAGTCTTGCTGACTTGCTGTTGCTTCGTGCTTAAAGAAGTTGCAAAGATCCCTGTAAAGCAGGAAACCCAGCAAGGACAGTAAGAACTGCCCTCTGTGCTGGAGAGAATGTACTGGGGGCATTTCAATTGATTAAAGGTCTTGATGTCAGAGGATAGCGTATCCACTTCTGGCCTCAGTTAATAATTTCTGCTACATTGGTTTTGTCAATGAAAATAAATATATAAATTCTTTAAGGCTAGAATAAACATATTTCACCAAGCTAAAGCAGGGTTTTATAGCTGCAGCAATTTATAACTTGAATTCTGCTAGTCAAAGTTCCTTTTTTTCCCCCCCAAAAAACCTCTCTCTTTCTGACAGTTGAAATGAATTAAAGGTAATTTAACCAGGTGGGTAAGTGACACAGTTTTTCAGACAGAAACTTTTCTAGGGAGGGCTTTTGTGAAGCAGCACTGAAAAAGATATTGACAGAAGCTTCCACTTAATCCCTTTTATGTCACAAAATACATTTAAAAATGCAATGATTCAATACTGCCCTGGAGCACTTTCTTAATAAAAAGAAAATCGGGACTCTTAAGGTACAGGATTATACAGAATAGATTCAGAAAAACTGGGATGGAGCTGTGCAGTGTATATGATTACTGCATTCTTTTCCCCTCCTGCAGACCTTTTCTCCCCAAGAAAAGTATTTCTGAGCATGGAGCTCACCAAAAAGACAGAAACTACTTCGGTACACTGGCAATTTTCCAGGTTTTAAACCAGCATGGGATAGCTGACTCCTGCAATTACTCTTCAAATCTTTATAGAAGACTTTGCAAATAATTACACTAAACATTCATGCTTTCCATGTTAAGCTTTGGAAAGTCTCTGATAATATTATCTCTTCCCATTAGCTACTGACCACACAAGCCAATAAAAATAGGTGACATTGTTACGGTATCTGTACCAGTGCCAAAACACTGTAATGAAGGTTTTAAGATCCTGTGGAAAGTATATGCAATGTGATGACAGTTTTAGGAAGCTTCTGTGATATTTTTAGATGCATTTCTAATATCACTGTGACATATCTATTGCAGCCCCAGATCAAATTTACTTTAATCTTTTCTCAGGGGAAAAAAAAAAAAAAATCACAAATGCACATCAACTTTTCTGTCATATTCCCAAATTCTGAGATTTGGATCATCAAAAAATAGGGCAATTTCAGAAATACTGATGGCTTACTAAGCATCAATCACCCTTACTCGAGCGCTTAGAAATGAAGGCAGAAGAAACTCAACCCAGAATCATAGAATCACAGAATGCTTTGGGCTGGAAGGGAACTCAAAGACCATCTAGTTCCAGGCCCCCTGGCATAGGAAACCTACTGCAGGAAGGGGATGTGCAAAGACTAGTACAAAAGAGATGACAGAGCCCCTTTAGAGAGCAGAAAGCGGCAGCACACCCAGAAATAAGGCATGTGGGCTATGAAGGCTTTGTGTGACTGACTGAAAGAGGAAGACATGACAACAGCCATTACAAACATTGGGTAACAAAGCCAGAATGAATATTTAAAGGCCTGTTTTTCCTTCTCACAGAAAACACGTTCCAAATCGCACACACATGCTGTCTTTGTTTGCTTGTTAGTAAGACAAATCCTCTCCAAGGACCATGTTGATCGAGGGCTAGCTAGCTTTAGTCACAGCTTTGTGCCAATACAGCAAGGTCACTTCCACACTCTGTATTTACTGATCTTCTCTGCTGTTACTAAACTCTCATGAACACAGGGAGTTCAAATACATCTAATAAAAATCTAAAAATAGGAGGGAAGTTAAGACTTTAATAAAGTAAATATTATTTCATTAACAAAATGCCTTATCTGTAGCATTAATTGCTCAGGCTGAATACTTAGACCAGCATAAACAGTACTTTGCAAAACCCAAACACCACAGATCTAGTGAAAATGGAAGACCCCCTAAGGAAAATGCAAGGTGAAGAGCATATCCAGAAATAAACTTAACCAAGCATATCCTAATTACCCAGACATCCTAGGAAGAAGTGCTCTAAATGAGTAAGGGAGTCTGAGAACAGACAAGGCTGCGGTCTCAAGACATGTGAGGTTCTGTCTTCCTTGGTCACCACAGTGAAGTGGCTCAAGGATCACGGAATACAGCCCTGAAGCATGGAGGCCCCTTACAGATTTGTTGTTATTTAGCTAATCAGATGTCAGAGTACTTGGCAGCTTCCTCCCCTTCAGGAGGAAGCTGGAGTAAGGGTAGACAGGCCAGACATGAGTCAACACAAGCAATAACCATTGGTACCTATTCTTCTAATGCAAAACTTCTGATGCTTTGCTCTATGAAGCCACGGCTGATACTCAACATTAAGCAACCCACAAAGTAAAAGATGCCCAGGAGCTGCAGAAGGAAAAAATACTTTGCAAAGGAAAGAGACTTCCCCTTGATCTAATCTTCTGCTGAGGTTCCACATCAAATGAAAGAAGACAAACAGGTCTTTGCTTTAAAATGAGGAAAATGGAACCCTAAAAATTACCTGATGGCCATATTGTGAGCCGCAGTTCCCAAAGCTCTTCGACCCAGTATGCACAAGGCAAAGGAGAGCGTCACTAGAGGAGAATCCTCATCGCTGTCCAGGTGCTGCAAGGTTTTAAGAACAGCAGGTTATTCCAGAAGCAAATATCATCTGTGAAAGCACTGCAGTACTGTAAATCGTAACATTCACAGATATTTGCTTTGAGCTTGACCTACACACAAACCCACCCTTTGCAATTCAACAGAACACAAAGGAAGATCATTGCTGTCAGAGTCTTCCTGCGAAGTACAAGCTTATTTTGCCAACCAAGAAGAAACAGGGCATTTCAACTTCAGGTAGCAAGACCCCAAGGGAGAGGAAGCTTGAGGGGTATTTTGTTTGCTGGTTTGTTTGTTTTTTCCAGATCAGACATTCACAGAATCACAAGGTTGGAAAAGACCTTTAAGATCATCAAGTCCAACCGCTCCTGTCCTACACTAAACCATATCTCCAAGTATCTCATCTACCCATCTTTTAAGCACATCCAGGGATGGTGAGTCAACCACCTTCCTGGGCAGCCTGTTCCACATCTCAACAACTCTTCCAGTGAAGAATTTTTTCCTAACATCTAATCTGACCCTGCCCTGGTGCAGCTTTGTGCCATTTCCCCTTGTCCTATCTCCTGTCATCTGGCTGAAGAGACCATCGCCCAACTCTCTACAACCTTCCTTCAGGTAGTTGTAGGTGGTGATAAGGTCTCCCCTCAGCCTCCTCTTCTCCAGACTAAAATTCTACTCTATTGCTGAGAGACACTGCAACTGTCAGCAGCTTTCATGGGACATGGCTCTTATGAAACTCCCACCCAGACTCGAGAAGAACAATCTATTTGGAAAAGTTTGTGGGAAACACACTTTTAGCAAACCTAGCTCAGGAGAGTTTCTTCACCAACATTTTTGCAAAGAAAACCTTGCTGTCAAGCAGGAGGAAAAGCTGAAGTAACCCCTCACAAATGTGACTCTTTAGGAGGATACAGGCTTATTTCTGTCCCAGCAACGGGTGGTTTCTTGCAGCTTTCTTTGACTCTAGAACTGAAGCCAACTATAATGGGGAATGTAGCTCCTATAAAATCCACTGATTTTCAGGGCTGCGTGTACAGCAAAGCTTTGTTTACATCTCACATCTTAACATGAGCTTTATACAGTTAGTGAATTACAGAAACACAGGTAAAAGATGTTTACATAAAAACATTTTTAAACAATACAGAAATGTGTGCATGGGGGCACTGGGCACTCATTTTCCTTTTTCAGTCTGATATGTTTCAAGTCTATTGGGCATCCCTGCATCTACTGCTCTATATGAAAGCCTCAGCCACATAATGACTGAACAAGCGTCACCTAACAGTGCCTCTCCCTGCACTGAGCAATTCTGTGTGTGTCAGAACTCAGGAGCGGAGACCTGGAGGTGGGCAAGAGTAAGAGGTGGCATGTCCCCAGTAGGAGGTCATGGTGGGGGAGCTCAGAGGACAATTCAATGAAAACAGTGTCGATGTAACAATACACAGAGGAACTGATGGAGTGGTGTTCAGGGTTAGAAACATGAGAAGGAACCGAGTGGAGAAGAAACATCAAGGATTCAGCAACATTACACCAGCCAAGGGCAGTGGGAGCACACGGGACGTGCTCTTAGTGATCCTGAATGAAACCCACGTAACAGTGCGTGGCAGGCAGGAAAGAGAGACGGTGCATTTTGTGCCATGATCAGCAATAATCAGAAAATTAAATCAAAGGAATATACTTGTTTGAAACTCTATTCTCCCTCTGGGCTATTCTGAGCATGCCATGGAGAAAGAGTTGTGCATTTCTGACAAATGATTGCTGACCATCAGGAATCTTAGTGGCTCAAAGCCTGTGAACGCAGAGCTGAAAACCTGCCCTTGACCTTCTAGAGCTGTGAGGTCACCTCATACGGTTTTGTGACATGCTTTGCATTTGAATTATGAGCTCTCAGAGGTGACCTGTACTAGCAGGGAGTTTGCTATGTACTTCCCAACCTTTTGAAGCCATACCCAAACATAGGCAAAGGATACACAAACGTCACCAATGTTTGGCAAACCTACCCAGACACTGACAGAATGATGGCATTCCCTGAATGGAGCCCACTCCAGCATTACTTCTGCAAACACTTCTTAAACCCACGCTTTTTAGAGATGATGAAATTATTGGCATTGGAAGTGTTCACAATAAGGAATTAGCTCTGTATTCAAAGACCAGCCCTCCTTAAAACTCAGCTTTTGCAGTAGTCTCCAAAATATGCTTCTTCCATCCTAAAACCCAAATGTTTTCCTCTTATTTTAATTCTGACAGCTTAACTGAAATAAACTTTATTGTGTTGATCCTCAGCAAGCAAGAGTTACCACGCAGCATTTAATTCCTATCCCAAGAACCAAAACTACTACTCCTAAAAAAACCAAAAAAGCAAGCTTACCTCCACCCTTTTTTTAGCACAGAACTGGATCCAGTCCAGATAAACACTGCAGAAACTAGCTCTTGTTATTCCTTGGAGGCATGGAACATAATCTTCATCTATGTTAATGTTAAACATTGCAAGGTCACGTTCAATGTAATGCCACTTGGCGTAAGGCTGCAGTATCTTTTGGATGGATTCATCTTTTATCCAGTCAAGGATTTTGGGAGAACTTGCTGTGAAGTATATTATGCTCTGTGGACAAAGCGTGCAAATGTTAGTCACTCCACATCTGATTACAGCAGATATATTTTATACATGAGAAAATAAATCAAATAGGACCAGACTAACTACCCAATATTTTTCCTGGCTTTTACTGCTTGGCATCATCGCTTCACAAAACTGTGCAAGTAGAAAGAGGAGGATAATTGGTATCTAAGTAGCAGACAACAGAAAAAGAAGCCATATTTTTAATACCTTTTCTGCCTTACAGGAAAATTAATACAAACAATAAAGTATGATAAGAATACAGAGTTCCAGCATCCAAACTTGTTGACTACTGAACGCTGATGGGGTTCTAGAGTCCAGCACACCAAGTAGGTGATAGGAAAGAAGCTCAGGTGTATTTTGAAAAAACCCCAGGAGTAGACGCTCACATGCTCAAAACGGGACTCTTCTCCCTCTGCAGAGTTCCTGCTTTCTGGGAACAAAGCATTGCTAATCCTTTAAGAAACAGTTCCACCATGACTTACCCACAAAGGTGAGATGTGACAGATGCCTACAACATGAGTCTGAAAAACCCTGTTCCGTAGCTGCATATAGTAGCATCACTATTTTTGCTATTTGTTGATGGGGCCAGTAAAGAATAATGGGTTACTTCTTACATGTCAGGTTAAGAAGCTGACAACTGATGTTACAGTTGGCTTTTAAAGCACTGAAGGAGGAGCAGCATTCAGCAGGAGCTCTTTTACCAAATGCCAAAATATTAGAAAGCAGCAAGATTCGGATCTCATATCCATGCCTGGGTTTCTAAGTTTAAATTCTAACTGCTGTGACTGGGGCCATTAAATAATAATAATAATAAATAAAATAACTAAAATAACCTAATCCAAGCCAAATTTAAAGCATATTTTTTAAAGATTGTGAAACTTAAGGAGAAATTCCAGTGCTGCAAAGGAAAGTGGCATCAGCTGGAAAGTCCCATTATAATGTTTTATGATTATAATTTTTGTTTTAATAAAAGATATTCATTTAGAATTGGATTCCAAAGCAAACGAGGGGCAAATGAACATGGCTGAAGGTGACATAGTTCTACATTACTCCCACAATGGAATTATTATTAAGCAAATAAATGTACAAAATGAAAGTATGATGGATTAAAAAGGAGAGAAACACCACCAGCCCTTTCAAAAATCCCAGATGCCCTCCACAGTTTATCTTTCAAATTGTACAAAACTACATAAGCAAGACGAAAATTAAGCTCAAGAGGAAAAAAGACAAGTCAGATATGGACTAAAGATGGACCCTTAATGTCCTGGCATGTGGAGAACAATACACTCTTTAAAACAGATTAATGCAGAAACAATAGAGCTGAAAACCTGGCACTCAGCAAATGCAGACTTCTTGAGTAAGAGGACGTTTAAATAAGAATTTATTGAGAAGAGATGGAGGAGGCACAAGGGGAAAATATCACAGTAGTTGGGCAGGAAATTATTTCAAAATATATGCAGAATGGCTACAGGAGCTGACCCATTTTATTTGTGGAGAATAAAAATCCTTTTATAAGAAGCAACACAGGCCTTTCCAGGCTGTCAAGGAAACAGCAAATGAAATAAATACATTAGGAATAAGATGCTCAGTGCAACTCATTGTTTAAAAGACCAATATGGTAATTATTCTTGAAGGACAGGAGAACGGAAACAAAGCATACACCTTCCTTTGTCGAGCTTCAAAATCCAGTTTGCTTTTTTTATTATTCTCACCTNGCCACTTAATTAAACTCTGCTCTTAGCAGCTCTTCCTAGATATGTTCAGTGCACTTCCTCAGCTATACAGCAGTTCAGGAATAATATAGTCAATATTTACAATATTGTAAGCTACAAAGAATAATCCAGAATCACCCAAATGCTCAGCGCAGTTGCTGCTGAAAGTAGTTTCAGTGCTTTCTGAGTCTGTGACTTGTGTGTCCTGAGCGCTGCATTAACCTGGCTTCTTACAATTACTTTCCTATGACGTTAAAAAAAAAGTGCCTGGGCTCTCAAATGTTCACAGAGAAACTGCACAGGGTCTTCATGGCTGAGGATTCTCCCATGGCAGCAGGCTGGGGAAGGAATGAATTCTCACCTCTGTTTCTAGTATTATTTATTAGGAGGTAAATACTAAAAAAAGAACCCTGGATGATGGCTGATCTGCTACATCACATAAACATCTCGCCTTCCGAGGCTGTATTAAGGATTTTACCAAATCTTATCAAATCTCCTGTTTACGTAAGAAACTAATAACTTGAAGAATGGGAGAAGAAAATCTCTGTATAGCTTTCTTTTGGGAAGTGTCATTCCAAAGAAGGGATCTCCTGAGTGGGCTCTGCCTCCGCCGAAGGGAGCCCCAACCCAGACTAATATTGAAGCTGCCAAGAGATTATTATTATCTTCTGTTCATCCTTCCCTAAGAAGGGAAGTGGAATAAAGGACTGACACCTTTTAGGAATGAAAATCTGTAAATGCAGTGCTACAGTACTGCCTCAACTAAATCCAACCAAAAGACATTCAGTTTTCACTCTCTTGAAGCCACAAGTGGTGGACACGGGTGGAGATGGAGCCACAGTGTGCTCCACGGTGTGTACTGTGGAGACCCTTTAATCCACACCTCTTTTGCTCAAAACAGGATCAGTTAACCACCCCTGTATCATACAGGACAAAGGCTTCTCTAAGCCATCTCACCCACGTCAGCTGCTTTTCGGGTACGTCCAGAACCTTTCAACTAAGTTTTACTACCCATGTGATGAAGCTCACGCTTCCCACAAGTCCTTTTCATATTAGTTGACTTGAAGGCACTAAAAAGGTTCCAGTGTACAAAGCAGAAGTCTTCACTGCTTGGAATTAATAAGCTGCTGATTTGATTGCAGCCTAGGCTGGGAATTTTTTCAGTCACGTTTGCCATCAAATGAGGGTCATGTATCTGCTTGCATCAGGCTATGTTCAGGTTATTCAGGTTACCTTTTAAAAGCAAAGCTACAGTAGCAACATACTCATTTCAGTTTCAAGCAGGGTTGATGTTTAAGTTTAGATACATTGCTTAAAACCAATTTAATTTATAGCCACAAAACCCACTTCTAAAATGAAAAAAAAAAAAATCACGTTCATGTGCAGTTTTGTTTCTAATTATTTAATTAAACAAAGCAGGTTGGTTACCAGGCCCTACTGCCTGTAAAACTATTTATGAAATCCAAGTCTGCATTTTACAAAGCAATCGACTGCATAATCAAAGCAGCTTTGTGAGGCAATGATCTTGGATTTACTGCGTTGGCTCACTTTCAAAAAAGGTGAATTAATTTACGGTCTCTCCCTAAGGCTGGCAGGGTTTTTACAACTGCAGAGATGTAAGCAGGGAGGAGATGTCAGGGATAGTCAGGAGCTTCAGCAAGTGGCTTCATGGCAGTACCAACAGCACAGGAGGCAGCATTTGGTTTGTGCTGCTTCAGCAGAAGACAACAAAGCTCAGTGATTTCTTCATTTGCTGGACTGGAAAGGCCTTGGCAGATGATGAAGATGTCTTGCTGGACTATAAGGTTCAATTATTTTGGCAAATTAACATCTGTGTGGTCATTGTGATCTTCATAACAGTGCAAATATAGAAGTGATGTAAATGATTGCACTACTAAAAAAGTGTATTCGAGAAACGTCTCTTTGGAGATTCCCCAAGAACTTTATGCTTGTTGATTTTATTTTTAAAACTTATCTTTGCCAGAAAAAACAGTGGAAAGGCCAAGTCAAGAAGAAATAACAAACTGTCGTGAAGCTTTTCTCTGTAAGAACGCTTCCTCTGACTTTATGGCTAATGTTAACTCACCTTTTTGACGCCTGCTTAAGCGTGCCAGCAATCTTCTGTACTAACTGTTAAGTATAAGCGGTCAGGATCAAATGCAGCAAAGGGAGATGTGAATTAATTACCCTTATCTAAGAAGTCAGTCTGACTGCCAGGAGTGCAAACCAGTAAATATAAAGCCAAAAACCTTCAAACCCTATTTTGCTGTTTCTATTACACAGACAGTATTAATTCTGTTTGACAGACCTGCCTGGGAACACAGCCCTCCCTACCAAAGGGTTTACCTTTATGTAGAGTTTACCTTTATGTAGTATCTGATAAGTATTCTCCGCAGATCGAACACTTGCAGCATCGTGGCAGCGTTGTTATCAATGATGCTGTATCCTTCCAGGATGTACTGGGTCCGTGTTATTTCCCATGTCAGCCACCGCAGGTTAAAGGCTGCGTTACACGATAACAAGTGAGGCAAGTGCCCGGGCTTACAACAGCAGCAGCCTTCATTGTCTTCATCTCCTTCTGTTATAGCTTCCACTTCTCTCTGCTGGCAGTATGTCCCTTGGCAGTGAGAAAAAGAGAGTATGCTGCCAGTTACTGGGGGAAGAGGAAAGAAAGGACTTCTTCCAAGCCAAAAAAGTATGACTGAAGGCTCTACACACTTAGAGAAAACAGAAAGAGCTACAGCCACAAATTAGGTGTGCCAATTGATCCAGGCACAGTAGCAAACACAGAGCTGTACACTGTTTATTTACTATCACTCATAAAAGCCGACAGGGCCTGTTCTAACGTTGGAGGCGTTTGGTTCTGAGCTGAGCTAAACTACAGACCGCAACTTCTGCCTTAATAAAAACTCGCCAGGAAGCAACACTAAAGAGACTCACTCCATCAGGCACATTAAGCAAATTGAGCCAAGTCTCGGTCTGCTTCTTCAAATAACAGAGGGGATGCAAACAAAGATTTTACAGTGTGGCAGAGCACTTGTAAAATCTGGGGTTTAGCTAGCTATCTTGGAAAGAAAGTTGCAAAAATAACATCCACCGGGTTGTTCTCTCTCCCACTGGAGTAAAAGCTACTCTAGATCAAATGTCTCTAATGAACAGGATTAGTGGCAGTGTATCATGAGAACAGAACAGCTTTCTAATTAGCCTATTACACAGGCTTTAGATCAAAATAGAGTAAATCTTCCTGAAAGAGAGATGTTAATGCAAGTCATAAGGAAACAATAACGTATCTGCTCTGCAAACTCTGTTTCTGGCCTGTGCTGTGCACACTAGATGGTCAAGCTGAGCCATTCAGGATTTGGAATCTAAGAAAATATGGTTTCTGCACCATGCAGGGCACTACAAATCAAAACCAAGGTGGACACCCACGTGCTTTCCCCACCCCGTTCTCAAAACATACAAGTTGTATATTACAGTGTATGGATGGATCTTTTTAAAATTTTTCTCTGTGGGTCGTTGCTGGATTCACTTTCCACTGAATTTGTACATAAACAAATTCTTTGGTCTTTGGTCTTTCAAGGCCATCTCTTGTGATGCAAGTCGCAGCTCTGTCTCACATGGCCTTCCACCAGTGGTTCACTATAACTCCACGAGAGAGCTGCTCCATCAACTTCCAAAGGGTCTCGACAGCAGAGGAAGGTGCTAGGCACTGCACTGCAGTTCAACAGCCATGAAGCCCCCTGCCAGCACCAACAGACCTGCTCTGTCATGGGAGACAAATGGCAGAAGACGTTGGCTCACTCCAAGTGAGAGAAGTTGGCTATGTTCATCATCTGAATGTTGGGCTGGGTAAGAATAGTGTCAGCTCCAATCCCCCACAGCTTGCCAGCCCTGAAAAGAGACCCTGGAGCAAGGCAGCAGCCCAAAGGCTTTTCTGTGGAACGTCATGACAGTCGCTGTGCTCTCGACTGACTATCGTGATCCCATAACAACTGTCTGCTCAACAACCTGAGGACCTGAAGTTTGTATCAATAGAAGTAGCACACTGAATATTCCTCTCTCCACACCAAGAAAAGCCTCTCAGAATATAACAAAATATGTTGAAGTACTGGTTAGCACCTCCTCTTTTTTACCTGCACACCTTCTGAAATATATCCAGCAAGCAAAAACATACAAGAAAAAAAGATTAATAAAAAGATCTGAAGGAAATGTGTGAGGAAAAAACAGGATTGTAGCCCTAAGAGATGGGGCTGGAGGGAGATCCAATATATTCCAGTATTCTCCATTCAGTTTTCTGTCAGTGAAAATTTAGTCTGTGTACTCAGTGGTGTTCATTCACTGATAACGTATTCCTCCTTGGACTTATGGGACAGACAATCTGACAAATTATTAATTGTCTTCAAACAACCAAAACATAAACATCTTTCCTTTCAAGACTGCCACAAAGTAGAAAACATGCCCTACCAGGCTGACATTTCCAGTTGGACTGGACATGAACTGGACTGCTTCTGCTTCGTATTTCACAGATTTCTACATGGATTAACACTTATTGCTCAACAGCAAAAAAGCAGCAACTGCTCTGGGTCAGTGGATGCTTTACTGAAGTCAAGTCAAAAGACATCGTGCTCAGACTGAAGCAGGGGAAGGCATATTCCTTTGTGCATGGCTTGAAGAGAGTAGAATGCCTGGTCTGTGCTGGTGCTGTTCCCATTGCTGCCATGTTTATTTTGGAAAGGTTAGAGGTCTGTCAGCATGAAACCAAATTTAAGAGAAGACGTTATCTCCATCTCAGGCACTAAATTAAGTATTGCCAAATGTTTAAGCCTGATGAAAACCACAAGTGTAATAAACAACTGCCACTGATCCCCTTCCTTGTAAGGGAATTAAAGACAGTTTTGCTCAGCCTATGTAGCTATTCTTAATTTTTTTTTTTTTTTTTGGTATGGCAATATCTCATTTCACTCCTACCAAATGCTGGCTGTTTCTAGGTGCTTTCTGTATTACCTCTATTAACAAATATGAAAATACTATTAATAGAGACTGTATAATTATTAGTTTTCTTAAGCCATAGATTTTGTAAAGTACAGGGACTAAAGGCAAGGGCTGGGCAAGGCAAATAATAGGTGAAATCAAGAGACCCTCAATGTTTGAGGGAAGCTGTCATGCCATGAATAACAAACAAGCAGATGATGCCAGGACAATTATATGCTAATTATCAGCTAATTCGACAGGTAAAAATGTCTCCAACTCATCTTTGCTAGGCAATTTTAATCAAGTAAAGTAAAATTACACTACAGTGGACGCAATCAACATTGAACTTGGGGAGGGAGACATTCTAACTGCTATTACCAGAGCTCTGGGAATCAGCCAAAGGAGCTCATGTGGTCATTTTGCAGATTGACTCCAAGGAGTGAAAGCAGGGCTGTGCTCTGTCAACATCCAGCAAACATACACTTGGTTAACGAAACCTGTTTGATGGCCTCAGGCACCAGCATTTTGGGAACCTGGTGTCTTGAGCTCTGGGGTAACCCCTGCTCAGTTTAAAGGTGTAATCTGAACCACAGCCGGTTCTCTGACAAAATACCAAATCCCTAGGTCCACTGTCATGCTGCTGATTAGTATCTCCAAATAATGTCTAGTAAAAGGACTCAGGTCTGCACAGAAAGAACTCAGGCCTGTGTTGGTTGTACATGCTGGTTTCTCCACCACCAGCCCAGTTCTTGCAATCAGTTCTAAAAAGCCTGACAGCAGTTTTCTCCCACCTTTATTCGAGCCTTACTTTAATCTGTAACACACTGACTGGACTTCAAGGCCACCGATTTGCACGTTGCTGAGAAATTTCATTTTACCAGTGCCTACATCAGTCCTTTTCCGTTCATTACTCTCCACACTGGTACTGCAAAGACTAAGACCGTGTGCTCAGCTTTATGCAGAGCCAAAAGGGACAAGCCACAGCAAATGAAGTTCTGCCTTCGTGTGCATCAGAAGGGTGACCCTGAACTTCTGTGTATACGTTACACACTGATGATCAAAATGACAATTTTTACATTGCTTCTCAAAAAATTATCAAGTTCAAGCAACTCAGCGAATTATTCATAAAGCCAGAGAGCAGGGAGCATATTGCACTTCAGTTCTGCAATATAATTAACTGTAGTACCATTAAATATTAAAATACAGGAAAATGTTTTCACTGCTAATTAGCCATTTTAAAATCTGAGGGAAAACATTTTTTTTTTTACATTTCCTTTTGCAGTAGAAAGCAAATAAGCTCTCCCTCTTTGCTCAAGCTTAGTCATTCAGTGACCCTTGCTAGTGCAGATGAGACCGATTCATCTGTAAGATACCTCATGCTGGAGGGTTGCCAAAAATCCATCAGTGCAAAAAACATGCACTGGCTGAACAAAGCAAGGTCAATCTGTGTGAGCTCAGGAGAAAACCAGGGTGAGAAGTTGGAGCTCTTTCCTGACGCATCAGGATTTGAGGACTGACTTGTGCTCTGCCAGAGTGATCTGACCTAAATGGCAATAAGAAAATGGAAACTGGAGAATGTAATCCCACTTCAAGAGAATACATAACATACACCTAAATTAATGGCCGCCTACCCTTCCAGAATTTATGGCTGAAATCAGACTGTGCTTTGGAATTCAATTCTGAAAGCTCAGTGAGTGAAAAGAAAAGCATTTTTCAGTTCTGAAGGGCCAGAAGGAAAAATCCCACAAACCAACCACATACTTCTAGCAGCAGTTTTAAACACTTCAGTTTAAAAACACATCCAGAATTGGGACTAATTATTGTGGCAGAAGGTAGCGACAGCTCGAGCACTAAGGATTGGTGGTGTATAATAACCAACTTACATAGAAAGGGCTCACACCCTGACCTCATCCCACAGATGTTAAGAGGATCATACATCACTCTCCTGCACCAGGCACTTCAAGTTTTAAATTCTGCAACCCCCCCAACAACCAGTTTTGGACAAGGGAGTTTAGCTAGATGTTATGTCTGGGAGATGGAACTGGAGATGTGAGCCATGAAGATGGACTGAAGCCTGGGATAACACCTTTTGTAGGCCCCGCAGAGGCCTCTTCACTGACAGCTCCACAAAAACGCCCGGGTGCTTACCATTTATTTGGCAAAGTCACCCACATGAATATTGTACAAATAAATGCACTACAAAGGAAATACCTGACTCTGCTCCACCAAACTACTGCAAATCTGTGTATTCCCAAATTCTGCCAGCTCCTCCCCTGCTCAGGATAGAAGCTTACTAAGTAGCAAGTTATCACCCAGAAGCTGCAGAAAGAGCCATGGAAAAGCCTCTCCAGTATCAAGCATCGGATACAGCTCTAGAAACACTAAACAACCAACACTTCAAAAAAGAGTGAACTGAACTCCCAAATAAAAACCCATGAAGCACAGAACTGGACATATTCTGGAAATGAGTTTTGGCTCCTTCCTGCTCTTTTCTGTGTGGAATTAGGATTAAGAACAGTAATTTATAGGCTCTGATAGTCTCAGGTTATCTCAAAGAAAAATCTCAGGCCTTAAAACCTGGTATAAATTCCTCAAATATCAAAGCTGTTAGTTATAAAACTGTGGTTGGGTTTTCAGCTGCTTCAGGTGCTTGTACGCCTGAAAAAGAGTCTGATTTTCAAACCACATCAGTTGCTCTAATAACAGGCATCACCTCTCCTCAGAAACCTTCCCCTTTCTTGGTCCACGGAGACACATTATGGAAGCCCAGGTGGAAGAAAGCATTCTCTATGGAAGTTGGTTGTTAAACTTGCAGCTACCAAATACTACAAACCCTCTTGTATCACCTCTTCTGGAGTGCAATGCAAGATGTAACCTTCTGTTTCTGGCAAAGACATTTTCTTAATAAAAAGGCTGCAGTGCATCTAACAATATTTCCCGTCCTTCCAGAAGTCTTCTCCAGTGCACCCATATATACATACAAAATTGTGGAAAGGAGGAAAGGGAAAAAAGACATCAAATATTTATTCCATTCTGTGTTACAGAAACTACTCTGAGCCTATTTGAAATTCATAGTTGCCTCCACTGTTGGAGCACCATTGTGCATCTAGAAAGGCTTGTACATCACAGATTTCCTGTACTCAAAGTTTCCTCTTCCCTGTTTCATGCCGTTCTTCCCAATTAAATCATCATGATTAAAGAAACCCCTTTGCATCCTTTCTCACCATCACTGTGTCTCTCAGCCTTTGTTCCTTCCCACAAGCAGCGAACTTTTGGTTCTTCAGCCCTCTCTCCAAAGAGGTGTGTTAAAAATGGCTGCTTTTCTCTGAACTCTTTGCAATTCCTCAATACCTTTTGATGGTCTGGTGCACAGACTGAACACACCTCAGAAGTGTGGTCTCAGGAAAGACGTGAAGGTGGGCACTTTTATTTCCCAACAGCAAGAAATGATTTGTAAAATCAAAAAAAATTGAAAGGTGCAACCACCCTTTAAATAACGATTCCTGCTACTGCTACAGAGCCTTCAGACACAAAAATCAAAGGCCAATAAATATTCCTTACACCAGTAATGTACTTGCTGCTGCAATAAAACCATACAGCGCACACATACACGGCAGAAACAAGTAGCTGTCCTTATTTCTTAGACTTCATTACAGTGCCTAAGGCTTATACCCTAAACTGGCTGTGTTCATACACCCTTCTGCGTAGGAAACAAGCTAGCTAGCGCAAAGAAAGCCCCACGGGCGCTCCCATCCTGCTGTCAGAGCTGCCTCCCCCTACGTGCAATTACACGTGCGTCTGCTCTGTGCCCCTGCCCTCCATTCATCTAACCAAGCCCCACGTGAAGCGTGAGCACTGCGCGTGCGACACGCGGTACCATCCCAGCAGAGATTCAGAAGTTCATCGGGTGATTGAAGAATGCCTGGCAGGAGTAAGAAAACAGCTCCTCACGATTTCAGCATCGCTACCCATCAGTAATTGCGGCACACGTAACACCTAGCTGGATATTCTCCAAAATACACTTTGCAGAGGCACAGACTAAACAGGAAAATATTCTAAGCCTTCCTTGTTCTACAGGGAACTCGCTGGAGCTGGGTGTTTTGACATTCTTTCCGCTTGTTCCCTGATTGTGGGTTTTCCCCTGTCTCTTCCTTTCACATTGAATGATACATGATGTATTTCTCCTGGCAGGCTGGTTTTAGCATACCGTTGTGGTCTAACGCAGACAGCAGAGGAAGTTACCAAAGGGCTTGATTCCCCCACGCCAACATGCAGCTACCTGAAGGTTTTCACCTAGCCTGAGCCCGTTATGCTTCAGGAAAGGAGGAGCTGGGCATCTCCTCTCAGTCTCAGCTTTATGCACAGGATGAATGACACGATGGAGGCACATTCCCTCTGCCTGCATAGAATGGGAGAGTCAAGAACCAATTCATATAAAGTGATTAATTTGAACAGGACTAAAGATGGGTGAGAGGAATCCCAGCTTTGCTAACTCTCCTCTTCTGGTCTGCTCGGTCTCTATCTTCTTACCCTGCCTATGGGGGTTTGGTTGTTTGGGGTTTGATTTTTCATCTAAAAACTGAGCCAAATGCTTCTATTACAGACAGTTAGAAAGGCATCTGGATCAGTCATTTATAATGCCAACTCACAATTAAGCTGATTGCAGACTTGGAAGGGCAGTACCTCCTGCCTCCAGCACACTTATATTCAGAAGACTCTCTGACCTCCTCTTTGGACATTGCTGGGGCAGTACTGCCCGCACAGCTTTTCAGCTACCACAATGAGAAACACCAGTAGGAAACTCCAGAGCTCCACAATGCAAATATTGCTCTTGGTTTACTCACAAATGGAAAATAGTCACAGACACAGGGAACAGTGTTGTGATTCACTCATTTCCAAAGCAAACACAGACTTCCTATTTAAAGAACAGCAGATTTTTAGGGCCCTCAATTAAAATTAGTTGTTTGAAATAAGCTCAAAAATTACAGATTTCAAGTTCTTTCTCTAGCCATTTTTTTCCTCCTTGTGGGAAACCATCCTGTGCAATGAAAGGAATCAGGGTCTTCTGTGAAAAACAAGTGCATGACCAGACAACTAAAAATAGGCAAGTAAGATGCTCAAGGCAAAGGAAATGAGCCTAGTGCTTCACAACTACCTCTTGACTTCATAAACCACCAGGTTCCTCCAGGACAGTTACATACACTCTTCCCACTTAGCGCAGAGAAATACACCCTCCATTGGCAAGATTTGAGATGGGGAAGAAGGTGCCTAGTTAGTGCAGGAGATGGATCTTGGTGCTGCTTGGGTGGGGGGGACTGCTCTAACTTCCTGCCCCTGCAGGCAGCACAGTAACCTGGTTCAAAGGAAGAAAACTTTCCAAGGAAGACTTTCTGCTCAATCTCAGCTTTCACAGACCTTCCTTGGGACAGCCCTTGCTCTGTCCCCTCATGCAGCTTCTGCTTTCAGGTCAGTCCTTCTGGCTCCTTTTACTAAGATGTAGCATCTCAGTGTCTGGGCACCCTTGTGTAACCACCAGAGCAGCAGGTGACATTCCCATTCCCACCTCCCCACTCCTTCAGTAACTTCACTGTGTTTTCCCAGTTCACGCTTTGCTCTTCTCTCTTAGTCCAAGTCTTTTCAAAACTCAGGTTAAGGGTGCTTCTTTGCAGGTGAGGAGCACGAGAGGCTGGGAAAGGGGATATTCCCGAAGGGAACTCAGCTGGCAACCCATGCAACTCACACAGGCAGCTCTGGTTGCAGCTTGCAGATGTGCTGGACCTACGCAAAAAGCAAACCAGCCACTGTACTAATAGTAAGCAGCATTAGGCAATCTGCATGGAACAGACAATTTTCAGACCCACTTGGTTACTTACACTGTGATTTTAGGGAATAGAGAGCTGCCTTGTCAGGCAGCACGCTGCAATTTTTCAACTTTGTGCTCGGATCCAAATGCAAAATGGCACTCGCCTGGTAAGGCACCATCCTGGCTCTAAGTCAAACAAAGTCTTCCCAAAGTACTTTGCAACAAAACTATCCAGTCATTCACCACTCAACTTCCAGTTCATTAAGCCCATCTGCCAGGCCCCTGAGGTTTTCATCCAGCTAGCACACAGTTTGAGGATCCTCTCCTACTTTTTCATCTGTTTCCAAGCTTTACTTTTCTTGAACTGTCTGGGGATGGAGATGATGGAGAAGATGGACCCCAGCAGTAGGTGGCAACTGTGTAAAGGAAAAAACCACTCAGAGAACTCATTTAATTTAAGCATGAAAGCGAGACTCCTTTCTTCTGTTTGTTTCAAATCCAACAGTGAAATGTTTTAACACAAAAGGGAGATCAGCAAAGAATTTTCTGAAACCGGAACGCAAGTTAATGGAAAAGTACATGGTCCTGCTTACTCAAAACCTGAACAAATCTGAACAAAATGTCAACATTGTCCAAGATATGACTCCTCTTTAACACATATAAATCCCCATGGAAGGCACTTTTCAGATCTGCAGAAATGAACAAACTATTTTTTGACTTCACAGAGTTTCCATAAAGAATTATAACTGCAAGCAACCTAAGAGGAATCAAAATGACAGGCTGACTAAAACGGCCTTTTTTAAAAGCAATTACCTCAGAGATTTACCAGCCTGTGAAACCACTGGTACTGTAACTAAGAGATCTGAACTGCCACAACATTTAACCGCTCTTGCAGAACAACATAAATCTGTATTTGCCTGGCCTGGATTTATAAGAAGCAATAGCAAATTCCAAATATACCCAAAGAAGGGTTGGACTCAATGATCTCTTGAGGTCCCTTCCAAACCCTGTGATTCTGTGATTAACCTCAGTACCTATCTCTGACACAGCAGCACGACTGCTTACCTCGGGGGCACACATGGAGAAGGTAAGACTTGCACAGATGCCTTTGAAGTTGAAGAAAGCCACAGAGCCACACATAGATCCTCATCATCAGGAGCAACAGGAAATTGTAAGGCTGATAAACAAATCCCTTCTCTCCCTTTCCAGTTGCTTTTTCTAACAACTTGCCTTTGTACTGAATAGGTATCTCTTCAGGTACTACGCTACCAAGCTGTTTCAGGTACTTACTGTATTCTACATTACTTTTCTTAAGAAACAGGAGCATCATCTTTGTCTCCACCGTACAGGAAGGAAAGTGAACATCAAGCATTTACCACAACCTGTTCAGCATCCTACAAGGAGTCTGTCACAGAGTCAAGACTTGAGCCCACACATGTTATTTCCTAGTCTAATCCTCCCACGCCCGAGTATGCTCATAGAGCCAGTCTGTCTCCTATTTTCTCATACTCAACCTTGTTGAAAAGTCGCCTTCAATATAGATTCCTCAACACATTGCCCGTTAGATTCTCAGCCCTTGAGCCTGGGAAGCTGTTTATTCTGGGATTTCAAACCCCTCATCACCTGCAATTGCAAAGTGGTATCTTTGAAAGGTTATAAACCCAAGAATCAAACACAGGCAGGCAACGTGTAGCCCCATCAAAATTTTTAAAAAGGTTTAAAAGTTTTGTAGTTTTACTTCAACTTTTCTTCCTATTTGAGGGACAACTACAGTTACAGACAGGACAGCAGTGTGATGCTGACTTCATGATAGCCAAACCACTGAGGAAGCAGATGCGACTGCCATTCCATAAAGAGGAGTGTCCCGACAGGGGAATATGCTGTACAGGAAGAACGTGAGGCCCCTTCCTCAACTGAAGTCTGCGTCTCTCAATAAGAGATATATGAAGCCTGATCCACTCGCTTCTCTTCTGTTCTTCTCTTCTGTTCTACTGTGACAGAGACCATCTTGACACTGGCATCTGGGCACAATCCAATACAGGATGTTTTCCATGGGTGGAGTCTTACAATATTTGGCATTTCTTCAAAGACCAGTTTTGGGGGCTGTACAATTTTAGTCTGAAAACATAACTAAGTGTAACACAAAAGATCTGTGAACCCAGCAAATAACTCAGTAGGCCTTCTATATGAAAGCTTTGTGACACTCAAGAACATGACTCCAAATTTCTTAACATCTCGGTTTTAAACCACTGTCATACAAGTAATGGTACAAAGCAGCACGGAGCCTTTAGACAGACAATCAAATATCTGTAGAAAGAGAGAGAGAAAAGTTCTTAAATTCTACATCCTACTACAGCATTGTGACAGATTAGGAAAGCCAGACAGGTTTTGTGGCTGGTTTTGTTGTTATTTAAATTACCGGGGATCCTTACCTCGAAATTCCAGCCCTCTGAGCTGAAAGGTGACAAGGCCATTTCCAATTTCAATCAAGTGCACAAAGGCATTTAAATAATCTGATGCCAGAATAAAGCAGTCTCCTGTGTTGTAGTTTCCCCAGCGGCCCAGAATCAAATCTCCACAAAGCGACTCCTGCAGAGATCTTGTCAAATGCTCGTAAAAAATGGAGTTGAGATTATTGTCGTCATTTCCTGCAACCAGAGCAGCACACATTTGTAAAAAAATAGAGTTTATAATATGCTAAGCCATTCTGCTGCACAAGCCATCACCTTGTAGGTGTATTTGTATACATGAGAGCGTATGTGGATACATAATTACAGGTACACATGCATATTAATGTATGTGCACATTTGGGAGCAGGTCTGACACAGAGGGAAAAAACCCATGGGATGACAGGCTATTGCTTTCCCTAGAAATTGCTCCTCAGTACAAGAGGAGGAGCAGGTGTGATACTATGCAGGTTTTCATCACCATGGCCATTATGCATCCAGCCCTGGTATGTATGTGCATGCACCTATGTACATGCAGGTGCACATGCACACACGGACATACTCAACTACACACCTTCTGGAATACAGTCAGGTAAAATCTAAAGTAGTCGTGAAATTAATCTTTTAAACACACACACAAAAGTAATGTTTTGCTTGAGCTATGGATTTTAAAACATAATTAACTTATTAGCATATATAATAAACACTAAAGGTTATTGCTATCAGATGACAGAACAGCCTTGGGAAACACCTTAATTCCCTACCTTGGAAATGATACATAATGGAAGAGCAATGCTTACGCCTCAAACTACTAATACTTCTCTCGTGCTTTCTTGGGCTACTTCGTATTACACCCATTTCTGCTTGAAGATGTGTATTTGTTCATGCTACTGATGTAACAGGTAAGGATAAAAAGGGGGAGGGATGTGTGTATAGGGGATAAATATGTAACAATAACTACAATTAAATACTTCCACAGTACAAGTCCCTGACAACTCAGTGGTAAAATAAAATCAGTTGTAGAACATTAAAGTGGAAGAAATCCATGTACAAACCCCTGGCTTCTCACTGGGACCAAGATTTGGCCTAAAACACTGGAATCTGTTTCTCCTGGAAAAGGCTCTGTCCTGCCAGGTGCTGAAAAGCATCAGCTGAGGTACCACATGCTCTCCAGGTCCACTGACTCATCAAACAATGTCTTACTTCCCATCCTCACAGGAACTGCTTTGGTGCAGCCCAGGAAGGCACTTTCCATCACCATGGATTGGAGCTTAACAGACCGGTCTCCAGAGGAGAAGCCACCATCTTTCCTATGTCTTTCTTTTAGCCCCTTCCTGCAAGCTTTCCAATTTTCCTTTCCCCTCTCTCCAAACACATTTCTCTTCAAGGAAAAGAGATACCTGTCAGCCCAAACTCCTCAGCAGTAGGAGCACTGTTAATCAGCTCCTTTTTTCTAAAACCTTTTCGTCACCACAGGTGACCTTTGAGTCTAGTTAGGTTGCCTGTTGCGTACTCCACATAAACAGCGATGTTATGACTAACTAGCCAAGTGACCTATCTGATTAGCTGTACGTAACTGAAGAGTGAATTTACTTATCAAGTCACATGACTTAAAAGTGGTGGTCTGTCACGCTTAAAACATTCTGGTTTGTTCACAACATATAAAGTCTTTTCATCTCTAGCTTCCCAGGCAAAGCCTCGACCATTAAGCACATCATGCAAATGAAGTAAAACAGCCGGACTCCCAGCCCATACCTGCATCCTTTTCGATCTGAATGGCCAGTCTGGTGTTGGAATGGTCTGATCTTTTGGTGCTGGAAATAAAGACATGTTGCACAGCAAATTCTTTCTTTTTTAAAGATCAGATTCCCCCCAAAGCACATTTTTATTTCCTTTTAATGTATCGTCACACTCTGCGTATATATCATTATGCAGTTCACACTCTAATCCATTCATCAGTTTACTCCAAGCAGGCATATACAGCTACTTCAGTTCAGCACTGGTATAGATATTGTAGCTTATCAGCACATAAAACAAACATGTTTGTGTTCCCTCTTCCTTTTCCTCAAACTCCTTCTTCATTTTCCCTCTTGTGAGGCAGAGTCCATTCAGAATTTGGCATCTGTGATAATACACAACACTATGTAATTAAATAATTGAACTGGCTCCAGAAACTCATCAGCCAGGTGTAACCAAAGCACTGGAGAAAAAGAATTTTAAAGCAGTATTTCTTCCCTTCTAAGCCTTAAGGGAAACAGCTGGACTCTAAGGGGTGTTTTTCGGTGAAAATATTTCTGTGGGTGTATAACATGTATGGAAAAGCAACAACAACAAAATCACTTAGTTTCCTATTTAGCTAGGCAGCAAGGAAAGGGTCTCCAGTCATTCTTTGCACTTGAAAAATAATAAACTACAGGGTCTTATTCCATACAGACAGCAACTGTACCTCTCTTACAAATGACATATTCCCCACTCAATATTTTCATGGTAGCAGTGGAATATAAATACCACAGGAAAAAAAGGTCACAGAACAGAAAGCAACTAAAAGGTAGATTGGATTGAGATTTTATTCCTGTCTGTAACAAAAAGACACCAACAAAATCTGAAAATCAGGAACAAGTAAATCACTGTGGCAAGCACATGTCTAAACAGAAGGGAGTGGTTGGTGTGGTGATGGGGGATGTTCAACACCACAAGTCAAAACCATCTCCCAAGCCTTTAGGGTACAAGCAAAAGCCTAGCTAACAGGAATGCTGTAGCAAATATAAACTTCCCTGAAATACTGTACTGGAGTGGTGCTTTAGGATTCCAGGCCACTTCATTAAGACTATTGTCTCAAAAGTTTTGTCCTCAATCATCAGCCTTAGCAGAAGGCCTATCAATCAGACACATAAATATCACAATTCCTTGGAAAAAGGGGTTAAAACAGAAAACAGGGAAGGACGTGACAGTGGTGAGAGCCTCATCTGTTCACCAGTCTGCAAACACAGGGGGAAAGTGCCAAGAAATCACCTCTCCTGGCATGAGAATTGAGGGCGACACCCAGGCATGGTTGTCCTCATGCACTTTGTCAAACCATAATGAGGGCAGCAAGGCCCAGTGGGCCTGGCTGGGGCCTGGCCCATTACCATGGAGCACAAAGCATAGCTGAGATTATGAATGGGCTAACGGTTGGCCAGTCAACTTAAAAAGCCCAAATTCAACTACTCACTATGAGTAATTAGACATGCTGCCAGGAAGACTGTGGCAAAGAAGGTATAGGTTATATGGGAGGCTTTCAAGCACCTTAAATAACACCAAAAAAGGGTGGTGCAAACCCAGGGCAATGCTGTCTTTGAAGCACAGCAGAGAGTCTCTGCAAGCTTGTATGCCCTCATGGCAGTGCTGATTCCCAGGATTTTGTGTGTCCACACACAACTTGTTTAGAAGGTTGGAAGCTTCCAAGCTGAAGCTATATGCTCATGCTGAAGCCAACTAAGAGAAGGAACCCTCTGATGTTACTTATGTTAGAAAGCCTTTTCATCCACCCTCTGCAGCCTCCCCAAAACAAGCTGTGGAAAACAAAACAACAGAGAAATTGCTCACAGGCTACCATGCAGTAGACAGAGGAGGAACAGAATTGCTTCATTTCTACTCCCTACCAGCAACTGATTTTTGCTTTAAAGAGGCATGCTCTTTACTTTGCAATAAATACAGTTCTAGAGAATATGAATCTTAATTAGAATTATTTGTAATTAATATTAGGTCATTATCTACATAGATTAAAATATTATTTGATGTATTATTTATCTTCCTGCCTCTGGTTGGCTCAGCTTACTCTAACTGCAATTTTCATTTCCTATGCAACAGAAAATGGCAACGGGGGGGCAGGGGGCCTTTATGAGCAGTTCAGAATATAAAGAATGATTTTACTTCAAAAAGGTTATCAGACTTCTTCTGCCCTGATATACATCCACCTGCAATTGCAACATATGCAAGAGTAAGCATAAAGATTAGGTTATGGAATTCAATCAATTTTCTATTCTCAGCAGAGAAACGCTGCTGATTTCCAAATGCATATGTTTTAAGATTGTAAGACTCCTTATTAACTTTCAGTCCCTCCAAAATCAGCGTGGCAGTATGAGGTACAAGTCAATACTAATCTTTAGCCCAATTTTTTTTAACCAACCTATAAAGCATTTGCTGTTCTCGAGGCAAATTGAGACCCATACAAATCAAGCAATACTTCAGAAATTTCTCATCTATAATGAGCAGGAATCCTTTTGCCCAGCATGCAGCTCTGGCTCTCTTTCGTTCCTTTTTTATTTTTCTTTCCTCCTTTTAGAGAAGGATGCATGAAACAATCAGGGAAAACCAGGAGTGCTTCAGGATATTCCCAGAAGGATAATGCAGCCTGACTGAGAAGAAGGGCAGGAAACAGAACAGTGCTCACAAACAAAACCAAACCAGGTTCTGTTGCAGCTTTATCCTCCATTCTGAGCAGGTTAATGATTGCTTAAGGAGCCAAAACGGGCCTTGGGACATGGGTCAAGAAAGGATTTACATTTTCAGACACTACCAGAAAACCTCCAATCTTTGAGTTTTATATTTCAAAGCGTATTTTTAATTTTAAGAGTATAAATTCTTAATTTTTTTTTTCGTATAGTGTTTGTAAAGCCAAGTTTTGTCCTAAAATTCACTTTAGTTGAATAAATTCAGTCAGGTCATCCATTTTGGACTTTTAAAATCTGCCACACTTATTAGTCACCAAATCTTGTGTTGTACTTTCTCAACGGTGATGGGCATTTGCACAGTATTAAGCTACAGTACAGCAAACCTAACAATCAAACCAGAGACATCTTTACTCCTGGGCATTTTGCTGTCAGCTAGGAGCTCTCCAAGTGGGTGATTTGGGCTTTCCTCCAGTGGCCTCTTGCTTTAAATTTGGTTGTTACCACTCATCCAAGGTGATAATTAGCTCAGTAATTGGATTCTTCTGGAATTGCATTCCTGTATGCAAACCGAGTGCAGGTCCTTCAGCACTTGCCATGGAGAGCAAGCCATCATGTTTTAACATCTCCAGCTAAGTCTTCAGTAATTTTAAAGCTAACATCCTGCTTCGCTCCTGAAATATCTCCCTCACATTCTTTTAATCCAGCATTTACGTGGGTGCTGAGATAATCCACTCATTTGCATAGCACTGTTCACGCAATTACAACTCTCACTTCCCTTTGCAAAAGGATGAAGACCCTTCCTGTACATTCCTCGCCCAGAAATACTACCTCATTTTTCAACCTGGAAAGAGTTTCCTCTCCCACTTTACTCTCCTGGTCTCCTTAGAAAGGCAGAAAAAAAAAGAAAGACTGAGGGGGGTGCAGGCAGGCTGGGGAACACACAGCGGATGGCGAGGAGGCAGCAGGGGGGTAAATCATCGCTGTGCTTATTTCCAGGAGATGAAACTAAAATTGCAGCTGTTCTATCAGCCTTGCTGTTGCTGGGATTTGCCCCAAAACACAAATTCAAGATTTCCAGGATTCCTGCTGTGAACGAGGGGATCTCTACTTTGAAAGAGAATGAAACAAAGGAAAGCAGTTTCCCTCCAGGAAGATGTCTTTCTAGGGGAGATTCAAAGTTTTTCTTTGTCTGCATCCAATGAATTTTAATCCGTCTTTCCATGACGTCCAACAGGCAAATCTAACAGAGAAATACTTTACCATGCTGCAGCTCTATGATTATTCATGGGAGGTCTGGAAAAAAATATCCTCAGCACTTCCCTGTGACTGTCTTACATTGCTGGCACTATAAACGGAAGGCTTAGCATTAAAAACACAGTAGTAGTAGTAGGCTACAACAGTGAAGTAGGAGGTAGAATGAGGAGATGGCAGAATAAGCAGGCATCCATGAATATTTGAAGGACACCAGAGGCAAACACAATGGTACTAATTGGAAGTGTGAGGATGCCCAAGTAGTTTTAAATCAATTTCTTCTACATTGCAGAATGATTTCAGTGAGATTACAACAGCAAAGGCTGACAGCCCCTTCGTGCATAACCATGCCTGGGTTTTCTGGGCAGCTGCGTGGCAGATACGCCTTCGGTTTAACTCACACTAATAAAGAAAGATCTCTTGAAAATGAAAGCAACTTCTTCCTGATCACTCGGCCTGATTTTTATTTTTCATGCTTTCTTCCTGCCCTCCTTGCCTGACCGCTCCAGTGTTTCAGCTAACAAGAATAAAAAGTGGCTTTTTTTGCAGGCTCGGAAACTGGGGGAGGGTTAAAGCATCAGAAGTTGCAGTTGTTAAATACAGTGCTGCTGAAGGATCCCTTTTGCCATGGGAAGATCTGACTAGCAAGAACATTTCCTGTTCTTTGGGTTTCTTTACTTTCTTAAAAAGGATTTTATAATTCATTCTGAGAATATGTGGGTTTGCTTTTGGGGTTTCTTGTGGTTTATTTAGGGGGTGTGTGTGAAATCAGAATTGCAGTCATTTGCTGAAATACTACTGAGCATGTTTAGTTGGCATATTCTAAAGCCTTTCCTGAAGATGATGTTTCTGTGCTCCTGCAGCAACAAGATGCAAGCGAGAGGTGTGAATTTCAGATCAAAAGCGGAGTGCCCAAGCATGGATTAAACAGCCCACCCAAGTGCTCTGACATTCAAAGGCTTAGCTAGGGAATTCACCTCTTATAAATAAGCCAGGTCATTTAAGCATCTGTGTCCTTTAAAATATTCACTAATGCTTTACCAAAATGTCATCAACGGCCCTGCTTCTGTCTTATTTGTCTACCTACCTTGCTACTTAATTTCTTTCCTCTTGTCTCAGCATGCTTTTTTTTTTTAAAAGTCATTTAGTTACTATCTTTATATAGTTTATATTAAGCAATACAAGAAGCTTTATAAGAGGAAGGATTATGCCAACTACAGAGAGATGTTTGTGTTCGCTCTTGTGTTAGTGCTGGGACCATGACATTCCTGTAAGGATGTGACTTTGCACAAGACCCTGCCTCACAGCTGTATCTCACTGCCTACAATTCACAGAGGTACTTTTAATCTAAAAGCAAATGTGTTAATAACACACACAAAAAAAGCATCTGAAATACTGCAGGTAAGTGGGTTTTTTATCTTGTTTTCCAATCAACATAAACATTATAGGAAGGGTATTATGCTGTGCCTAGCTCTGGCTCTGCGCTGGCTGATGGGAACATGAGTGACCTGGCAAAAGCGTGGGAACACATAAGGACCTGGAGAGTAGAAAGGAAGTGATGAGAAACTCCTGGGGAAGTTTTCCTCCTTTACTCCAGAGATGTGCACATTGTTTAAACATCACAAAAGGAGGAAAGGACAGCAACACGTTTCTGAATTGATTCCTAATACTCTTTACTGCTGATAAGAAAATGCCCTTGTGCTTTTTAAGCCTGCAAGATTAAAATACCATATACTTAAGATAATTTAATTGCCACTTATAGACTCAAGGTGGCTGCCTATAAAGAAAATTCAGAGGTAGAGATGACAAAAAAGTGTTAGGAAAGACAAGAATGAGACAAAGACTAGTGACTGGTGCCTTAAAAAGAAAGTCTACATCAGAAATACTAGCTTAGTGCACTACAGGGTTTTCCATATACATATTTCACACCAAAAGATGAAGGGAGGAAAAAATGGAACCTAACCAAGCCATTGAAGAGCTGTAAACCTGCAAGTGCAGCATCAGTGATACTACAGTGAAGAAAAAGAAAAGTCTTACCATAGTCAAAGGATTACAAAAAAATTTTAAGAAAAAAAATATCTCTAGCATTCAACCAGTAATTACCTAGTCCCAACTAGCACAAAGCTTTAGAAGCCATTCTCAGTGGCAATGGTGACATAACTCTGCATTTTGCATTATCTCAGAAAGAAGCAAAGTTACCTCACATTTTGCTCTTATAAGCCCTGTGGCAATTTAGGTCCAGTACATATCCTCCTACATTAGCAGGCACAATTTATTCCCTGTTGCTATCTGTACGCAACTTGTGTATCACCTCAGTTAGAATGGTTACACTTGCTGAACATCTCTGTGATCTCGGCTTTTCCCCCGTCTTCCCATCTTAAAAGTTGCTTGAGTAAGCATCTTCGTTCCTGCATGTACTTGATCTCATTAGATTTACATAATCTGGAAACTCAGAATTAGACAAACACCTTATAAAATTTTAGTGCCACTGTATACCCACCCAAGTCCTTTAAATATTACATGCTTCCTGTTTCCGAGTCTATTCTCATCTCTCTCTTACATCCTGCTGCTGCCTTCCTTTCCAAATATCTTTAAAAGTCTTCTATCACGCACAAGATTTCTTTTCCTCTATAGGTCTGAGTTCCTGCTTAGCAATGTCTGCTGCATTATCCTCTCAGACTTTTCACTGCATGCCTTTTCCCTCTTTGCCCAACCCATTCCCTTTTCATTTATCCCGCTTGTGGTTTTGATCTCTGCTTGTGATCCTGCCTAGCCTCAGCATGCATCCCCTCTCTGATGCCTCCCTTCTGTCTTTATTCTGTCCTCTTAGAATGATTCAGTGAATTGGAGTTGCGAACGCATCTTTAACTCGGCAGGGAACTCCAGAGCACTGAATCAGAATGCGCTCCCAATTAATTATCACACATATGGCTCCTATTCAATTAGCCTCAATTTGTTTTATTGACTGCCAGGGGCAAAATTTGAGAAGAGATGTTACCAGTTAAAGAGATACTGCCAAACAGTTAAAATACAACTTTGAATTTCTTATAGACTCCCTTGAGTGTGAAACTCTTGGCAACTCAGCATTATTTTAATACCAGCTCTATTTGATTAAAGGTGCCTGTTTTCCTTGCCCATCAGCCCTCACATTTCCCCAGTTCAGCGCCGCATGGAATCAAGCAATGAGGCGAGGGCTGGGTTGGAGACAAGATGTGCATAACTCCAGTGCTACAGCAGGTGCCCAAAGGGGCACACATACACGCAGGGTCACTTACTCTATGTGAGATCTCAGCTCAAGATGCCAAGGGGAACGTAATTTCTAGCAGGGCTTCTTTTAGCCTGGGGCTTTACCTGAAGCAACACGTCCCACACCTGTATGTGTGGCTTTGTCATTCCTCAAAGCCCTACACACCTGCTGAAAGGGATTAAAGACTCCCAAACTAGGAACATGTTGCAGGTACAAGTCTAGGACCAGTACCGGTGATACACAGTGTGAAGATGTAGTGCAGATAGGTACTACAACAGGGAGGAGACAGGGAATAGTCTTAAGACGACAGATAAGTCTAATGAATAACATGTAACTTCAGAGGGCTTGCAAAGAGCTAAGCCTGAAGTATGGACAAAGTTGTTTCTTGTTCTTCAAATGTATTGCTTTTCTCAATTCTCTTGCTCCGGGCCAGAACCATGGCCACACGTGGGGAACAGGGCGCAGCTTCCCAAAGATCACTTTATCCTCACTGTTTCAACAGAGAAGCAATTAAAAAAAATTAAATAATCCTAATTAGGAAAAATGCCAGTTATAAGAGAAGAATAATGAAGGAAAAATAGTAACAACTTGATATTGTTTCAGCTTTTGCATCACTGTCAGCGAGGGAGTGTCACTACAGTCAGCAAGAATGCTGTACCCAAGCTAGGCCTAAGCATCCCTCACTACCTGCCCAGGTGGCATGCTCTACCAGATGGCATGCTCAAGGATCTAAATCCCCTTTAAGTTTCCAGAAAGACTCTCATCAAATGCCATGCTTTGTGAACAGGACTGGACAGTCCTTCTGATTTGAAGACAGCAGACAAAAAATTCTAACCAAAATCTGTTTATTTATCAGTCCTATTTCTTTTGACTTGCAAGTCCCAGGCAGCAATAATTACCCATTTGGGCTTTATCTACATGCTGATAATTTTTTATACTCTAAGTTCTAAATTAACTGAACACTCAATAAAAGCCTGGAGGAGCCCCGAGGCCAACTCAGTTAAGACTTCTCTTAAAAGAGCCATCAAAGCATTCGTAAAACTGAGTGACAGCTGATAACAAAGAAACCAGAACCTCAGCACAACTCTAGAGTAAAGTTGTGCAACTGGAATATAGGGCTTCTTTCTGGTCAGTCCATTAAAAAAATGTACAGAAATTGAAGGAGACAAAGAAACAGGAAACATCAGCAGAGAAAGAGTGTAGAAGAAACTAAAATGATTGCAAGGAACAGTAAAACTTCTGCCTGCAGCGTGGCTTTCATGCCCAGTGGCTGGAAGTATTCAGAAAAGAGTCAACCCTAAGTAAGGAGAACAGGCAGCGACAGTAGTTAGTCAGAACATAACATTTCTGAAGTGATATTTGAGGAAATAAGGCAAACTCTAACTCCTGTTGATTGAGGGGAAAAAAGGTTCTCCTATGCTTAGGTTATGTTGTAATTGTTGACTTCAGACGTTAATGTACCTTTCTTTAAAGTATTCATTATAAATCAATGTCCAAGGCATTACTGAACTATAAACATCTGCTGCAGTTGTTCCTCTGTAAACATCACCACTACGGAGGTCTAAGAACATGTGAAAAATCAAACAACATAGCTAAAAAAAGATATCCAGCCCTGCAAAGGAGACCTGGAAAGGTCTGAACACGCAGCTCCCAAACAAGGCCCATGGACAGTTATGGTTGAATAACATTTTGTATTTGGAGCAGGGGTTTTAGCAGCTGTAACAGATGAGCAGGCTCACAGGGAAACCAGATGCACCAGGGTGTGTTAAAAATAAGCATTTGGAAGTGAAAGGCCTGTGATTTTATGGGAAAAAGGGAGGGAGCAGATGGGTACATTTCACAACTCCTTTTCCCACACGTGCATAAAGTGGGGTCAACCCAAATTACATCTACACTAGGAAAACTCCTCCCGTTCCACCTGCAGGCTGTCCATGATGGGCAGGTTAAGTGAGCCCATAGGAAATAAGAGAATGCCAGCTGCACTAGATCTGAGGCAGGGCAGTTTTTCCTCACTCTCCATTCTCAGATGTATTGGCCTTGCAGGCAGCTATTTTCCAGACTGCAATGACTGAAACAATAAAACAGTGATACTTCCTAAAAAGATGGAGGAAAGAAAGGCTTGCTCACCTACTGAGAGGTGTCCTGTAATGCCATCCTGAGATAACTGGCAACTTAACCACAGCCTCTTGAGACACCTAACAAATTCAGTTACACCACATAGTAATTCACTCAAGACCCTTCAAACAAACACAAGCTGTGCCTTACCCAAGAATAGGCACTGAACCAGATGACCAAGAGAGAATAGAAACGAGGAGCAGGAGGGAGGCAAGTGGCTTCTAGGCAGAGAAATCTCCAGATTCCTGGTGGCAGTTTGCCATTTGCAGGGACAAGTCCCAGCTGCAGCACAGAACAGGCTGCTCGACACGATCCAGCGGTTGGACCCACTGGGGAATGAAAGTAAACTTCCCGCTCTGTCCTGTCCACTGCTGTATCCAAGATGCAAAGCAAGAAAGAGGAAGGGAGAGGAAGGACAGCATCAGGCTGCAGCATGACAAAATATTTCAGAAAAAAAGCAAAGCAAAGGAATAGAACAACAGCATTTGAACAAACACTTTATGTTTTAAAGTGCCTATACATTAAACAAGATTTATTGCTATTTCCTTTTCCCTCTCTGACATTTACAGCCTAATCATTCCAACAGCTGTGAAAATAAAGACTAAACCAGGACTCTTCAAACTGGGAAGCAGGATCCAGGCTAATGGCAGGACAAAGCCAGTGTTGCATCAAACTTTAAACAAGAAAAAACAACCCCAAAACCACCAAAACCCCCCAAAAAACCAACAAAAAAAAAAAAGAGAAAAAAGTTCTCAGAGTTGGGCTCCCATGAGGCAAACAATGCATGAACAGCAGGCCAGCTTTCTTATTTCATACCTCTTTTCAACAGCAGCAGCAGCAAAAAGCTGTGAAAAAGTGGCTGCATAACAAGTTGTCTCTTACTGCTCTTCCTTATTGCCTTAGTTTTAATTCTTAAAGTCATCCTTCCCTTTCCCACAAAAGACCCCTGACCTCAGCAATGGGCTGGTGTACTAGACTCTGCACGCAGTGAGTACCAGAGTGCACACTACAAACAAACAGCATCTGCTGATTGCTGGGAAGAACACCCATGCTCTGTGTGCACACCACACAAGCACGAACAGGCACAGTATGATTCCAGAATTTTTAAGAGCTTGCTAGGAATTTCACAGTTTGCTTACTGTCAAAATGAATCTTTTTTCTTTCTTTTTTTTTTTTCCTTTCTTTTTTTTTACCCACTTGAATTCCTCCATCTCCTGGAAAAAACAAACAAGCCATCATCTTAACTCCGTAGGACTTTCAGCTCCAACTCACATCATCTAGAGAGGCAGATGCCCAGGAACCAAACTCCTCTTTAGCCAGAAGAAAAAGTGGGACTAAGAGAAACACTGGAAATGCACGATGTGTATGTCTGCACTCAGAAAACCAGATAAAGATAACCAAACCAGCACTTTAAGGAACAGATGGAGCAGTTGCTCACCACTCGGGCTACTGGCCTAATAGCCCAGCTCTATTAATAAACACGGTACTGTCTACTTGCTGATGTCAAAAGCTTCAACTTTGGATTCACTTTACAGAAGATGAACCAGATGGTTTTCCCTCATCTAATTTCACACTGTTGGCCCAAATAAGGAAAACTTATTTTGCATCTCCAATGAAACAAAGAAGTGGTGAAGTTTGTTTGACAGAGTGAAGTCTGCATATACTGATGGAAAGAAATGATACTGAAAGAAAGAAACCTCATTTATGACAAAAGCATGAGACTTTGATATCCAGACTCCTGGTTAAAAATTATTTTCAGTTAGTCCCATCAAAAGGTTAAAGTATAAAAAAATAAACATGGAATTCACTGCCTCTGTAACTTCATATCAACATAAGTAAGTGTTTGCATGGCTAATTCAAGAGTGATAATTTAACATTGTCATCAATACAGAAAGGAAGTGTTTGAAAATTAGTATGTAAAGCCACCAAAACAACAACCAGAAAAGCCACACAAAGCACACTGAAAGTATCTTTCCCTGTGCAAAAGTTCCTGTCAACAGACGACTATGGACATGGCAAAAAGTCTGCTGGAGCTTCTCCTTTGCACGAGCATCTCTCAGACTGCACTGTGGTGAACCCGTGACTTGCTGCGATCACCCGGGGCTGAACTTCGCAAAAGTAACTGCCGATGGCCTGCAGCAAAGCAGCCTGCACACCAGCTGCACCATCTTTTTGTTTGGTTGTGTCTTCCAGCACCTGAAACCAGTGCACATCTGGCCACAGGGCACTGCAGCCCAAAGACAGGCCAGTGCGGGAGCCAGAGCAACTTTCCGCTCCGGCTCAAGTTCCCGATCCTATTTAACTCCACAGCTCTGAAAGAAAGCATTCGTGCCATCCCTTTGAATTTTTAGATGTTGAAAGGTCAAGATTTAAAGCAGTAAGGCAAGGCCTGTCTCACTTCATTCAGCTGAGTATTTTGTAGAAAATTTCCCTACTCTTAATACAAAATTACTCCTTTCCCTTGCCTTTTTCTATCTTTTCACTGGGTCCCTTTAATGACTCCAGAGCTTTTCAGTCCAGTGCTCACTCTGCCTGATCAGTTCTCCACGTGAACAATAAAATGCTGAAATGGAAGCCAGGCAAAAGAGAAGTGCTACAGACAAAATGAATACAAATTTAGGAGGAGTCAATACATGTGCATATTGTGTGATGACACAAATTCAGGCAAACGTTTATTTCACTTCTGAATCTTCTACAAGGCTGTTTTCTACTTCTGAAAGGCTTTTCAGGGGAAAGGTGGTGGGCTTTAAGTTTTAAGAGAGAAGATGATAAAAGATACACTGGAATTTCTAACAAAGCACAATTTTTTCCCAAAGAGCCTAACTTCAGCTTTCACACTGAAGACAAAGATATACTTACTGTTTATTTTGAAAGCACTAGCGGTCGTGGCTTAAAGTATTAAAAGGGTTAGTCTGTTTGCACAGAGTTTTACAGTTCATGGGTAAAATAATTAGTTTTAGTTTAAAAAGAGATTAGCACCAACTTCTTTACTTCCCTTAGTGGGAGTCACAGATGGTCAGGGCTGATGAAAACAGGACCCCTTTAAGTATCATTTTTGACATTTCCTTTGAGTATCTTTTGTTCATCTCTTCCCGAAACCCCTTCATGAACGGAAAGCAAATTAAAATGGTCCCTCTATCTCCACCTACAGTAACCTACAGCTACTACACTAAGCGAGGTATATGGAAGTGATTTACCTACAGCTGAGTTTGATTCTCTAGCCCATACTTAGAAAAGATGCCACATGACTTCAGAATTCTCTGGTTGAAGCAAAATGCTGCAGATATTCAATTCTCCACTTCCTACCTAATATGGTACAAAGTTTATGTCCAAAAATATAATGTTCTGTGTGGGATTAGTGGTAGCTTTCTGCCTATCCATGACTCCCCTCAGCTTCAGTCATGAAATAATGAACCTGTTGACCCAGAAAAAGATCTGAGAAATAATTTTGTTAAGATCTGGCACCAGTGTACAAAAAAACCTCAGCTGCCTCCCCAAAAGACTTCCTCAAATCTTAGAAGAAAATACAAACCCTCTGTATATGACTTGGCTTTGGTAATTTCTTCATAGATTAGTACATACTCACTCAGTGACATGAGTCAAATTGGAACAAAACCAAAACCCTTCAAACTAATCAAACCCTTCTAGAAAAAAATAAAATCAATCACTAATTTGTAGTTTTGAATTCTTCTGGAGGTGCTCAGGTGCATCAGTGACAGCAATACAAGAGCAGCAGTAACCATGAGCATAGCACTTCTCACTGGTCCAGTCATATCCCAATTTGGCTAATACAGTTTTCTCTTTGTGCCTCGAAGCGTTGCTCTACAGCTGCAGTAAGTTACTCTGAACCTGGTTATATGTTAGTAGGTGGTGAAGAGCTCACACGCTGCCCAGAGCGCAGGACTCGAAGGATTCCCCTCAGTCACTGAATCCATCCCCTGAAGTTGCAGTCCCCTCAATTCATCTCTTGCAAAAACTACCTCCACCTGGAAAGGGAGGTCCTTCCCTGTCTCCAGCACTCTTGTTCTGAGTCTGTTAGATCCCGGTTACCAAGAGCAAAAGCTCTTTATTCAATCTTTTCAGTATTCTACACTTACATCTTTGTCAAACAATGAATGGCAGTTAAAACTCTGACAGAACCCAACCAATTCTTAAATCAAACTCCATGATCAGATTTTTCAAGCAGTGACAATGTATGCTCATCATCACTTCACTGAGAGTTACCTGCTACACCCCAAACGGTAACATTTTATCAGGCTAGTATAAAATACATTAATGCAGCCTGACTTCTAGTGCCAAAAGCTTCACAGATTCAATTGCAAACACTAGCTAGCAAGACAAAAAAGGCTGACAACAGGGAGTTTTACTCCCTTTTTTTTGTTTTCACAGCTTCATTACTTGTGTGTCTGTACAATAAATGCAACGTGACACCTCATCTGTAACTTACCAACAATTGTTTAAATACATTTTCAGATATAACCAAAAAACCATGAAATAGTAAAACACCAGAATCAAGGCTCAAAGATTAACCTCTCATGCTCTACAACAATTTAAGGATTACCCTCAGGAAGAAAAATACCTCCAGAAATGAAACTCATGAGAGCAAAGCCTCTACAAATAGACAGCAGAGAAAAATTTTGAAGAGTCTTACTTGTAGTTTTTCTCCCAGAACTTGATCGGTCTTGCGTATGACGCGATAAAGATGACGCTACCAAGAAATGGACTCAGTGGTGTAGAAAAGACTGACGTGGCCAGAGTTTGGAAAAAAAGCATAGCAGAGTCTGAAAATTGCAAGTTAAGGCAGAACAAATTATTCCTTCATACTTTTAAACAATGGCTGAGGCAGCTCTTTGCTTATTTTTGCTTTTTTTGTTGTTGTTTTACCGAAGAGGTAGTAAGGAAAGGAAAGGAAGGTAGGCAGTGCCAAAGTGCCAATTACCAGCACGTCATCGGTGGCCCTTCAATGCTGCAGTTGTAATGGCAGCGACGTGTCTGAACAGAGGACGTCATCAGCAGGGTGACCCTGTCTAATCTCTGCCCAAGGACAGATCCCAAGCGTAGGCAGAGCAGTAAGTGCCCTTTTCCAGCTACCTCAGTGTACATTTGATAAACAAAATGTCTTTCCAAAGTCTGACACACACAGCTGAAAAGACAAAAATCCCCCAAACCTCATTTTCTTTGAATTTGTCAGCTCTCTGCACTGCAATCTTGCTCCCAGTGCATTCAGTTACTGCATTCTGGGAGTTCCTGCCTATTTTGGAATGACCTAGTGTGTGGAGAAAACAACTAAGCCTATATTAATCCAACCTTCTGGCTTAAAATCACACTTGGATTTTTTTTTTTACTACTATAAGGTAAAAATATTCATAATCATTATTTTTTTTAATATATATGAAACAAGAAGACGAGGACAGGAGAATAGTAAATATCACATAAACATCATAATGAACGTCTGAATTCATAGCATACGTTAAATATAAATTTAATTTCCCAGATTGCTGGAAAGCAAGTTAAGAGATGGACAAGGTTACTGCAAACATGCAAGATGAAAGGAACGTGATTAAAACCCCATGCAAATGAAAAGTTAGGCTTTAATTCTTCATTAATTCATGCCACACTCATGAAATCTTTAAAAAATTTCCAAGTTGGCATATGGGAATAGTGTCTGTCCCTACACCACTCTTGGGAGAAAGGTGCTAAATAAAGAAGCCACGGACTAAGGAGTGACTATCAAAGTACAACACTCAAGTGCATCTCAGACTGCAATTCAGGTCAAATCACACAACAACCACAATCTTCTAGCTTACCCTCTTATAATAATATCCTGTACATGTGTGTGTCAGACTTTGAGACTTCACAGGAAGTCATTTTAACACATGTAGCATCACTTGTGCAGTATTTCTATAAAAAGGCTGACTTGCCACACTTTCACAGCAATCTGCAAAACCTAAACCCAAGTATTTGTCAGAAGATATCTCTCAAATCCCTCAAACTTATTAGAATAGTTTGGAGCAGTGTCTTTGTGCATTAGAGAATGGGAAACAAGCTGCCTTTGAGAGTTAAAAGTTCAAAAAGCAACGGAGAGGACAGAGCAGAAAGCCAGTGCATCAAAGAAGTTAAACCGTCACATTAGACTGTAGTCAGAACCAAGACTGCCTGTGAGAGATGAGTGAGTATTTACACGTGACAGCTGAGGGAAGGAGGCTCAGGAGCTGAAGAGGCAAAAAGAGAACAAGGAGGACAGATAAGGACAGCAAATCAAGTTTTCTAAAGAGAGTTCTAGTGTCATGATTGATTTAAAGATTGCCACCAATTTAGGTGGTTTAGGGCTCCACTGTGAACTGTTTATGTCTGAGACATAAGCAGCAGCAACAGTTTCATTTTTGCTAAGAGACATAGCGCTCTCCTATGTATGTTGGAAGACATTTCCCATTTGACTTGCGAAGGTGATTTTAGTAAAGTGTTTCATATACATAAGCTGCCACCAGAGCAAGTAACAGCACCCAACTGACTGACATACAGAGGTGACGTGTAAAGTGGGCAATTATCTGTCATCAGGGCTTTTTAATTTGATGTTACCTGATTTCCTTTTATTGTTTTGTTTGTTTGGGGGGGTTTTATATCAATGCTTTAATTATGGTTAAATAGAAAATAAAAAAGAAGTGTCAAAAAGTCTTACATGCATGCTTTCTTTTCCCGCGTCCCAAGCCAGTTTCCCTGTGTACTCTTTGTTAGGTTACACAGTATAGAAGCAGAACTTGTTTCTTTGTGAACAGTGGATTGTCTTTTTAATATGGCCAACATCAAATTTTGAGAAAAAGAAATAACTAAAAACCCCTCAACATGGAAAAAAAAGTTCTCCCTTGAGGATTAATTCTTGTAATTAAAAAAACCAAACTGCTTAAATTCCAATCAGGGTCAAAACAAGTAACTGAAAGACTGAAGTTTTCAGTCCTCCATCCCCTTTAACACTAAACAATGTAGTAAGGCCAGTGCAAATCCTGTTTCCCAACCCTCATATTTCTAATTACAGTTTCTAAGGGCCAAAATAGATTTTGTCACATTCAAGCACCCAATCATTTAGAAGATGGGAGAAGCCAGCATGACAAGGCTTCCTTCTCTGATGCTAGAGCTGTAACCCTGAAACAGCCAAAGCAGAAACTCTCATAAACAGGATTATCTGAGCTACAAATCCTTTCTTTCCAAATATCACCATTGATTTATTACATAAAATCCTTCCCAACTACACACTAAAATCTTATCTTACTTCCCTGGGCAGCAAAGCTGCAGATCTCTTCTTAATCAGAAGCTTATTCCCATTCCTCATCTTTCAGGATTAGGAAGGATTTTTGAGGAGTCACAGCAGACACTAGGAAGGATCAGTTAAACCTGTATGACTCCTGAGAGTTGTTCGTCTGAATTCCCAAAGACCTGTAACGGCAGAGGCTCCACAACCTCCATCAGGCAAAGCTCCACGTGTGTTGCCCTTCATGCTCTGTGTACCAGAATCAAATGCACTAAAGCATGTGGGACTTCTCCTATCACTGAGCTCTATGGCAAAAGCTCATAGGGGCACTTTGAAATTCAAAAATTTATGTCCCATCTGCAGAAGTGATTTAGGCAATTAAAAATCACAAATAATTAAACTCTGCAAAGAAATGGTAGGCTTAGTGCCTCTGTAAACTGCAACATGCATTCATCAGTAGTGTTTGCAGGGCTATGGTAACAAAAATAAAAATACCATGCAAAAAGGCAGAGTTACTGCTGTTGTGGGAATAGTAACTTGGCCATTTTACCAGTATCTTAATTGCAACATTGCCTTAAAAGACAGATTTGCAATTACAAAGGATATTATAAATACAAATAATAGAACACTTAGCTATTACCAAAGCCATCTAGACATGTAAATAAACTAAATCTTGCTTAGTTAACTGCTTTCCATTTTGCAAAGCGTAATTGGTACTTCTACCAAGAGTAAAGTAGTTGCTGCACAAAGTATTAGTGACCAAAGGGAAACTCGTTGAAATATAATCTCAGTTCTTAAATGCTTGAATACACTTCTCCTGCAGTTCTTACTGTTCTGGAATTCTCTAATATTTGCTACAAACCACTCAAACTTCTAAGACAGGTCACTATTTTTAAAACACTTTCCTTTCATAAATAGACAATCTAAAGCTTTCCCTCAGAGAGTTATTCTGTCTGCAGTTCCCTCTGTCCAAGGCTCTCATTTATACTTCCTACCCAGAAACATAAGCATAGTTAATCAATATGGCATATGATTCAATCTATCACAGCAAAAAGCAGAGGGAAGAAATGACTCAAAAGTTAGGGGAGGGGGAGGGAGGAACCCACAGTAGGATGAAAGGAACAAAGACTTAAGTGCATATGTCTAATAAACAGTATAAAATAGATTTTTCAGCAGGTCTGAACTAAAACAACTTTGTCAACTTTTCTTCTGCAGCTTTGGTTTGAGAGGGAGGAAGGAAGGAAACGAAAAGTTCATCTCCGAAAATGCTTTAGATGTCAACAAAGTTAAATTTGCCCAGGTAAAGAGTTTTATTTTTTACCTTTTTCCTGTATTAAATAATGTTTTATTTATTTTTATTCCTAAAATACAATATACATTTTTAACCCTATAGACATTTGGGAGATGGTTGAGCTCTCTGTTTTACTCCCCATATCCACCAAACCGACGTTCACAGCCCTAGAACAGGCACTGGAACAGACTCTTTCCAAAGGACTGCTTTGGTGTTGAGGAGCATGCATTGTTACTCATAAATCAGAGTGGAAATGCTAAAGAGCAAAATGTTTCTCAACACCATAATGAAAAATGTACATTACACTGTTGCAATTCAGCGTCTTCTGATATGGGGCAGGGTAGAGGGGGGACAAGGACAGCTATAGCAGAAAGTAACTCACAGAAAATAATTTGTATCAGAGCTATCAACTAGAAGCAACCAAGAAAGTAACAAATTTTTTAATGCTCAGCCAGCCACATGCCCAGCACTTGATACAACTCACTTCTGGGTACATTCAAGTCCACCAAGTTGGAGCTAACAAAGTTTCCTTCTGGATGCATCTGAACTGAGGACTGTGGAAGTAAGTGATATGCAGAATGGGGCTCGGTGGGAAGTGAGCAGGCATAACCACACTGGATTGAGTCAGAGTTCAGTTTCCCAGTTCCAGAGCCCCTGTAGCCAAGAAAGAATTTCTTGGGAAATGCTCTAAGCATTTTCACATTCTAAAATAAGCTACCTAGGAATTTTGCACCTTGCTCAAACACTGCAAATAAACGATGTACCTGAAGATGATTTTTAAGAATAAAGGAAAACAAATTTATAAAGGATATGAGGTATTGCAAAGAGCTGAGCAAAAACATGGAACGACGATCCCCAGGCAATCTGCCAGGGAGCGATGTATGTCATGATGAACTGCAACTTCTGCAATAGGTCCCACAGCTGAAAAAGAAAAAAAGAGGGTGACTTTTTAGGCACTGGATAGTTTCAGTACTAATTCTGAATGTGACACTTTTTTCGAACGTGCCCTGGAATGAACAGGAGACAGATTACATTGCATTATTAGCTTATATTTGCATTAAGGCCACACTTCAGTAAAGCACAAAAGTATATCCTTCATGTGAAAGTCAAGCTTGCACAGAGGTACTACTTTAACCACTGCACAGAGGTAGCTCCCAGATTACCTTTCTGCAAAAGTACGTCTGCTTTAATTGGGAAGTGGGAGAACAGGTTCTGATATTCACTGCATTTCTCCCCCTCCCCCCCAGCCCCCCAACCCCAACAGTTACAGGAACGGAGACTCCAGGAGAAAGCGGACACAGCGAGCAGAGGAAGCTCGGGGGGTGACATGTGTGGCTCTGCACATGCCAGTCAGACCAATTTCTCAAGAACATTTTCATTTGTTGAATCAATGGGAGAAGCCATCGCCACGTAAACATCTGCTTGGCACTAACCACAAACCACCCGACCAGAAAAGTGTTGCATTAATATGAGTTTTTATTGAAAAAACACACTGAATTTACTTTTGCTTCCCGTAAAATACGCCTGGTGCTGCAACTAGAAGTTTCTGATTCAAGAATGATGTGTGCTTAGCCCCTAGAATACATTTTTTTTGCCTGCCAGCTCTCTTGGCATGAGGCCAAACCTGATCTTCTGTCTCGTCTACATTGGGCCATCAGATTTATACTGCAGAGTAGGCTCCTGACAAGCTGTCAGGAAAAATTTGGCCATCAATAGACATTAGTGCTCAATACACACACAAGTTGACAGGGAAATAGAAGTATATGCAGTATTTCATGGCCACGTAGCAAATATATGTTGAATTTCCTATAGTGATTTTTTAAAAATTTTTTAATTGAGTTAATGAAAAACAAGTCATTGCCAACATCCTGAAAGACATCAACACTGGTACATGAAATGCTCCCAGGGAATGTTCCCAGGCACTGGTACTGTCTGTGTTGTGAAATCATTAAAGGTCCCTAGGAAGGTTTTAGTCTGGCCCAGTGAGTGCTCATCCATGCACTCCCCAGGCATCCTGTCAAATGAAAACCCTCCATGGTCCATTTCCAGGTGGCAGTTCCGTACTTTCACCCTGCATATGGACACAAGCTTTCCCAGGGGCAGCTGGCCTGAGGGACAGAGCACAGTGCTAGGCACTCTTCATTCACTGCTATGTTGACAGTGCATACCTTCACCAGCCAACTCATTTTATTTGTCCTTAAGGTGCCACCCCCTGAAGCAGCACTTGGCCATCTGCATCCACACCAGCAATGCACTTAGGAGATTTCTTTTGAGTTTCTCCATGAATTGTTGTAAATAATGGCAAATTAGTTGGGAAGGAGGTAATGCATCAATGCATTTAGGTCTTTGTGCTGCTGCCAAAGGATCACAGAAGCAGCTGCTGTGTCATGCTAACTCCAGTTATAACTGATAGAACTTTGCAGCTGAGATGTGAGCAGTGCTTCACGTGCTTTCTGTGCCTCGGCATAACCCAAAGTAGGAGCAATACACAAAATATAATTATGTTAACTTTGCACAGGCATACTAATTAAAACCAGCAGTGCCCTGATAAGAACACACTGCTATCATCTCTTCAAGACACAGCCCAGTTAGCCCTACTTAGTTTAAGTATGAGAAATTTAGATCTTGTCAAATTTGTTTTCTCTCAAAAATACTAGATGTGACTTGAAAACTACAGCATTAGTCAATGTAGGCAAGTAAAACTGAGCTGAAACTAGAACTGATTTTTATTTATTTGAACCCTGTTTAGCAGGCTCTGGCTTTGCTTTGTTTTTCTTCATTTTTATTTATCTGAAGTGTCTGAATGAGCAGCTGGAAGAAAAATTGTATCTGCTAAAAGATTTAAGTGAAGGGCTGAAAAAGCTAATGACTCACATCTGAAACCTCAAAAATTCAGAGCTGCAGCACAACCCAGCAAAGTTCTGCCTGTTACAGATCGAAATCACAAAGCCATAAATCACCCCAGCTGTGCTCAAAGCTCAGGGTTCATCAAAAGGTTTTCAAACCTCAAATAAAAGTCAGGGTTTGTATTTGCTAGGAAACCAAATCCAGGAGGAGACCCTTCTGGCTTCTTTTTCCATTACATCATTTTAATCATTCTTTAATATTTACACATTCTTGCAAAACAGGCCATGGAGCCCAAGTTCCCCATTGCTTCTAACAAGTCCTCCTACTTGTACATTCACCACTGTTTGAACTTACTGTTGTGTCTTTCAACTCTTGCCTCACAGCTAATGTTTCCACAAGGCAGGCAATGGAGCTCATCTCCATTTGCAAGATCATGAAGGTAAGTATTTATATATCTAACTACATTTGTTAAAGGTGATGTCACGTAGCAACTACAGTACAGAGATTTAGGAAGGGGGGGGGGGATTTGGCTGTACATTTTCTCTTCTCTGTTTTGTTAGAAACATCTGAAGGAATATTGCTCCTTATTGTTTTTTACCCAATTTAATGCATACTTTCTTCTACATCTGACATAGGAACTCCGAGGATTTAAAAAGTACTATTGCCTTTCTCAGAAAGAAACCAAAGCTGCTAAAACTGCCTTCATAAATAGGAGGAAGCTGATCCTCAGAAACTGTCATTCTCTTACTTCAGCTACAACTAAGTGCATTTCAGCCTTCAATAACCATAAATGCTAGCCTCCAAGGAAAACTTTCAACGTCTTTTTTAAATTGTCAGAAACAATTAGGATTAGAAAGGGATAGGAAAGACAAAGCCCATCTGGAGTTGAATCTGGTGATGAAACTGAAAGGCAGCAGGAAGGACTTCTACAGGCAATAGCGGCAGCAAAAGACAGGCTGGGGAAACACAAGACCCGCTGCTAAATGGGGCAGGGGACCTGGTGACAAAGGACATGGAGAAGGTCAAGGTACTCAATGCTGCTGGTCTTTACTGGTAAGACTTCAGGAATCACAGGCCCCCCAGACCTGTGAAAAAGCATGGAGAAACAGAGACACTCTAAGCAGTGAAGGATTAATTAAGGGTACATGTAAACAAACTGCACAAAAACACTTCCATGGGACCTGATGGGACACCTCAGCCCTTCTGTGATTCTGAGACATATGAAATTTATGCTCAGTAAAGTTTTGACTGAATGAGGGCAATGACTTGCTCCTGAGGGTGTGAGGTATCATTTTTAACAGTGCTAAATACAAAAGGAGGAACCTTCCCATCTGAAGTGAAGTGTATTTCAAAAAAACTTTAAGAATATGCTCTCTTTATCACAATTTCCTTAAACACATATAAAAGATTCATTTTCCATTAAGACTTCTCCATCCCAGCTTAGGATAATTTATAAAAGAATATCTTTATTAAGCCTTCTTAGATCTTCAATGTTTTCTACAGTTCACTAAGCAGAAAAATGATATAATACTTAGGGGACAAAGTTCTAATATTCCTAGATATCATTATTCATGTGATAGCTTTGCACAGAAAACAGTTTTTAAGTCTTCAAGAAAAAGTTTAAATTATTGGTATATTCAGTTAATTTAAACCAGCACATTCCCAGAACTGTCAAGTGAAAGTGCAGAACATGCATCTTTTTTAAAAATTTATTTCATGTGGACATACACATTTTATCATCTTAATCATCCTTAAGTCCTCTATGAGTTCTGAAGCCTCTGACACATCAGCTGGTTATTTTATCTATCTATAAACAAAAGGAAAAGGGAAAGTCGTCTTTTTTTGGCCTTTCTTTTACACCTAGCTGGTTTTACTTAACCAAGTAACATTACAGACTAGAAGCTAATGGAAATTAGTTCACATAGTTCACAAGATTTAGGGGGGTCTGAAACATCACTAAGATGCGATCTCCAGTTCAGTTGACTTCAATAAAGCAGGCAGAGATTAACACCTGAATTTAAATGACACTGAATGTGAGATGGAGACTAGCAGTGCTTTCAGTTTTTGGCAGCCTTTCTGTTTAGCATCTGTTGGGATTCTGTGTGGGCAGACTCCTTGGCAATACTGGGACTAAATAATGCATAAACATTAACATTTTCTTGCTAAGCCTGAATTTTGCTGTGTTTTAAAAAAGTGTATGTACAAATTGGTTTTAAACAAAAATAACTGTCATATACATATGGCTATATGCTCTACGTGCAACACAAAATTGAGAGATTAGAAAAGTTAAATGCAGAAAGCAATCATTTTCCAATTTGAACTGATATTTCTTTTGTTCCTGTTTAGATACTAAGAACGTGAGACAGATTTGAACTCAGACCCTCAGATGCTAAGTGGGTATTTGGGTATTTAGTTTTTCATGTTAAACTAATTCTGGTCAGTTGGCAGCTCCAAGTCTTGGAAGTAAGTTCTAATTCCTTCTGCTATTTTTTTCCCCAGTGTGTGTCTATAAAAATTAGGATACATTAAGAAGGAAAGGTTGTGAGTGTGTATGTATTTATGGATATGAAAGTAAACTTAAGTTGAACAATTGTACTGTAGTGTGTGGCTTTACTTTGCAAATTATTGACTTCTGTTTTGTATTTAGAGTCGTTTAAAACAGATTTCACCTATGAAATCCCACAAAACAAGATTTACTGGAAATATTAAAGCTTTTTAATGTTTACATCTTAAGTCATTGTGACGTTCTATTGTTGTGTTTGAACAGCGCTATGTCTGAATCTACAACAAACACTTCCCAGACTGTCTTTATCTGCATCCACTTACAGACATTTGAAGCCTTTATGTTGTGGGATTTCAGGATCATTGTCTAATGCAACATATAGAAGAGGATCAAAATGCAATCAGTCCAAGGCTCTGACATGAAACCTCTGAGGAATGCATTCCTGAAAGACAGCACACAGCACTTAACATCGACAGTGTACAAAAGGCAGGTTTTAAACCGTTTGAGTAAGAGGCCTGGGAAGCCTCACATGTGACGTTAAATGTTAGCCATCAGGCAGAAGTAAGTATGATGAGGATTATGACAGTAAGATGATGATAAAACCTAGCAGCCCTGGATCTGCTCATGGCAGAGGCTGCTGCTTCAGATGACAAGGAGCCTGTGGTACTGTAAGAAACCATTTTCCCTGTCTCCCGAGGTGGGCAAAAAGGACAAGATCAGAGCTAATCAGCTTAATTTGCAGAGGGCCAGACAAGCGAAATAAATCAGATGGGAGCTGCACTAATCCAGCCTCTTCAGTAAAGCCTTCATAGGTCCGGCTCCTGCCAAGGCCAAGTCTTCCCAGAAATCTTTACTAAAAGGAGACATAAAAAGAAAATGCACAGAGCAAGTTGTGTCCTGAAGCCCCAGATACAGATACCAAACACATCTCTATCAACATGAAAGTACATGAATACAGCCCTCAGTGGGTAGAGCGCCAGACTGAACCTGGGGAGCGGGTGTGCATCTCCCTGCACACAGTTGTCCCATTCTAAAGAGAAGACACAAAAAAGGAGACAAAATGCAATTTGGGAATAGTGTCAGGAATGAAGTCTGACAAAGGGGTCAGTGATGGAAGACTGAATGAAAAAAAAATCAATTAAACCATTTCCCCAATATTAAAAAAACCCATGAACTGTAGAGTGCTCAAGAGAGTTAAAGAGCGTATGGAAAATACCACTTTTATTATCCTGTCAAATATCAGATGTAGCCTTGGGTACTTTACTCAGCAGAAAGTGTCTTAACAGGGTTTATATGCCAGATATCAAAAGTTGAGGAAACAGCTGTGAGCCAAGTGTGTGCAGCTGATTAAGACATTGGATTGCAGTATGCATGAATGGCAAGAAATGGATTAAAATATGAATTAACGACTTAGTGCCAGAAGCTTTGAAGTGAAACATCAGATTTAGAGAAGGATGGAGACTCAGAAGGGGACAGGAAAGAGAGAGACTTTTGACTTATAAGTAGCACCTAAATCAATCAATGGGACATGCCAACTAACCAAGAGTTTTATTGCCACAAAGGCAATAAAAAGATCCAATAGGTTAATTACTTGACTTCAACAAAGCAGCAAGAAGGTCAATGCTCTTGGTAGCACCTTCTCATAAAATGAGGAAAAATAAGATGACATGAATAATTTCTTTCCTATCCAAGGGATTGTGTTGTGGATACTGAAAGTTAAGCCTGATCAGTACAGGTCTGTCAGACTGCTACAAACTGGCTGTCCTAGCTGGAGCTGCTTTGACATAGGGATCATCTTTTATAAATGTGTGATGCTGGATAATACGGCAGAAAGATGCATGGAGCAAAAGAAAAAATCTTATTAAAAATAAAAAAAAATGCAGATTCCTTATTAGCTGGAAAATGTATTCTGGGAAAGAAGAAAAAATATCAGAGAGGGAAATTGTATTCTTAAGTGAGCTCAGCAGGGGTAAAAGTACTTCGGCAAATGAATTCAGTGTTAATGAAGGCAAATTTAACAAGCTCTGGTTCTTTGATTATTTTGCCTTATGCATGAAGACAAATTCAGAACCCTCGGAGGACTTGACTAGAAGAAAATATAAGGTGATTTCATATTTTAGTATTGCTAATTAGTTCATCCACACACACAAATTAAGAGTGCATTAAACTGCGTGCCAGTAACATACAAGACACCGTAAGAGATAAGTTGCAGTCCTATACATCAGAGGATTAACCACACCGAGGCTTATCATTCCCATCAGGATCTCTGTAGTAGATGAGTGTGTAAGCTGGGGGTGACTTTTTCTTTTAAACCTTAAAGGAAACTATACACATCCAGCACAAATGCGTATTCCAAACCTAGGTACCACTTCTCAGTGGAAAGAGTTACGGGTTTATGACTCTCTGGCCTATGGGGATCTTCATGCTGTTGGTTGTTCCTAGTAGCAAACAGGGTGGCAGAAAAACCCCAAGAAAACCTTTTTTTTTTTTTTTTGTAGTAACCAAGAGCTCACTACAGCCAGAAGTATCCATGCTTCAACTATCAAGTTTTTTTGCTCTCTTTGCTCCTTCAGCTCAACGTCAGCACCACCTGAGGTTCCAAAAGTAGTTAAAGAAGACACTATGACCCCTCCCCAGCAGCAAGATTTAGAGGATGCCCATGGCACAGGATGAAATCGAAAGCCACATCTTAAAGAAAGCACAGAAAAAGAGCTGAAGATAAGCCTTGCCCTAAGCATCTTTGTTCAGTTCCCAAATTGTTTATTCTTTCCACGCCCCCAAGCTGGTTAATAGTCTCACATTTTTCTCCCCCATTAAAGGAAACAACTCTTAAGAGTTTTTCCTACTGTTAGAAGCCTAGGAAGAAATCTCCTAAATCCTGTTATATATGCTATCTTTGCTGTGCCTATGAAGAATTTATTTTCAGTTATTTGTGGGTTTCCATTTTGAAAAAGTATGAACATTCTAATTAGCCTTTGCACTGACACCATATTCTAAAAAGTCAAGGGAGAACAACTGGCTCATTTGAAAAGTTTACACAGAGTCATGTAGACCAAGAAGACTGCCTTGATTATCCGGTTTGACTTCCTGTAAAGTATTACACCCACAATTTTTGGATGTACAATCATATAATTTTAAAAGGCCACTCAGCTATGATTTAAAGAATATAGACAAGAGGAGTTTTGGACAGAAGAATCCCAGGCTGTAGCCAAGACAACAAACTCAGCTGGCTACATGGAAGGCCTTCACATAGGAAAGATGAAGATATCCCGTTCCACTTGAATTGAAAGCTGCAATCATTCTTACAAATCAATCTTTCCTAAATGGTTATCTTGCTCCCTTTCTGTGACAATTTGAAAGACAAAACAGCACACTCTGCATACACCTAATCAACTTTATCACATAGATTTTGACAAGTTGCAGAATGTGAAAATTTAAACAATGATTTTTAAAAAACAAGTGAATTAAACATGTCACAATAATAAGTCCTAGGTTAAAAAGAAAAAAATCCAGGTAGATTAAAAAAAATCCTCACAAATAGAACTTACTAGACTCTCTTGTTCTGTGTTACCCCATTGTGGGTGGCTTGGCTATTTGCACACTGATAAAAATCTGCAAGCAGAGATTCGGACTTCTATGCCTCAACTTGTTCAGAACGCAATATGCTCATTTGGAGCTTCTGATTTGACTACATTACATTAAATCAACAGCACAATGGGAGAAATGAGGGAAGCACAATCAGCAAGATATTCAGAAACATTCTACCCAACATTATTAGCAAAGTTTTATTCAACATAATCCACTTTGAGAGTCACTAACGCAGTTGCAAAAGCCTGCTGAATTTAGATGACTCTTCCCCACTGCCTGGCAGAAGAAAATAAATACTTACTGCCACAGTGCTTGGAGAGCATGCAAATATTGTTCTGTGGGGTAACCATGCTTAAAAATTACCATCCCTATGACTAAGGCACAGCACTTCTAGTGTTCCCCAATTCAGATGATACTAAGTTGACTCTTCAAATGAGTAAGCAGAAGTCAGTCATGAGTGGGTCGCAAGTTCTGCATAGCCAAAGGTGATGGAAATAGGAACCACATCAGTTTTTGTTTTTAAAGATGGTTGCAAACATAAAAATAACTGAAGTACAGATGCACAGAATCTGTGAAGAGCCAGAAACCTTTTAGAAACAGAGGTGGATGCAGCTTGCTTTGGGCCTATAGTTTGGAATAAACACACACAATCTTTATCCTCAAATGACCACATCCTTTACTAAAGTTCCACAATAATGAGCTAATAAAAGCTCAGACTCTAATTAGGGTAAAGAAAATGGATGCCCTTTATGATTTGAAATTAATAGGACTTTAATTGCTATCATCTGGAATGAATTTTTTCTGAGTGGCTTTAATGATCATGTTATGTTAGAAAAGCACATGCATAGTGCTTTTGTAATATAAATAATTCAACCGTTTGATTTCACATTTTTAAAATAGAACAAGGACAAGTCCACTGGATGAACTAATGACCTGCAAAATTTCAGATATTATCAGATATGAAGATGGCAGCTCAAACTGCATTGTCAGAGCACCTGCAGTACAAGCTGTCAGCTCAGTAAGTAGTAGTTATTCCAGCAAACTTCTCTGCTTAATTTTGTATGCTACCTTCACTATCTCATTCATATAGCTACTGCGAGTCTTTCTACTGTAAACAGCGGCTTCAAACTACCCAAGCAACTCCCAAAAACCAATACTGAAAAGCCTTTACATCTCACAAAAACTTGGCAACCAGGCACACCAGTATTCTGTGATATACCCACCCAGTCAGCATTTTCAAAAGAACTATCAGACAGTGAGACTTTCAATTCTGGGGTGCTCAATTGTTGATCCTGTAAATAGGTGTGTGGAGAATGAGGCTTAGGACTAAACAAGCCATTATCCAGACATGGGATGTCCACTGACGCACATCAGTGACAACCTTCTCTGGAGATAGAATTTCACCCCTTACTCTAGGGAACACACCACAAACACAACAAATACTCAAGACTGCCACAATGCCTCCAACTTCTGCATCACCTTCACCACATCACTTTCACTCCAAGCTTAAGAATCCTAAAAAATTACTCCAACCCTATTTTTAGGACCACAGAGCATGGGGTAGGGTTTCTTTTTAAAGGAGGGCTTTCTATCTTTTCTGCTTCTTCTCTTCTGCCATCCCTTCCCAACCCTTGCTGCCTCATCCCAGCAGAGAGAAAGCAGAACAGGTCTGAGGGTGGAAGGTTTGAAGAAGATGAAGCTCCTGCTGGAGTGTGGTCCAAGTGTACAGAGAAACGAAAGAGCTCACGGTCCCTCCCTGAGTTTTTGTTATTCCTCCCTTCCTCTCCTTGCAGCAAAGCAATATACCAGGAAAAACATTTAACTTCTGCTTCATAATTTGCTCACATGACTAGGAGGCTCCCAACGTAGCACCAGTGAAGTGGGCCTTTCCTTAGAAAACCTAGAGCTTCCATGTCTTTTCCCGCTCAGAAATTAAGTGATGCTAGCTGGGTAATGCACAAACAATAGGAATATTTTACAAAACGGAAAAAAAAAAGCAAAGTAGTCTGACAAAAAAACACCCCAACAAAAACAAACACCTCACCAGAGTTACCCCTGGACAAACTGCATATCTAGTGGCAATCAGGAAACAAGACTTTTAAAATGAAAAGAAAATACGAAAGAATTGGCAAAAGCTTTAGGCAAGTCTTCAAAACTCTCTCATGATTTATTAAGGTACCAGACCTGCTTCTTTCAGTGGAACAGCATAGATAACTCAGGATAGCCTCTTATACAACTGATGCAGAAAAGGTTTTTTTCAAAATGAATTCAACTACAGCACAATCCAAGAGTTAACAGTGTAAAAGAGAGGAAGGAGCTCTGAGGTTAAGGTTAAGGGCAGCATCACAAGGTTAACATTCTGAAAATAGGAAAAGAAAAATGTTGAGGCTGACATTAGGAAAACATTTATTATCCTGAGGATGATTAGATAATGGAATAATTTCCCAACGGAAGTTGTTGAGTCAAACACTAGAGGCATTCAAAGGAAACCTAGATAAAAACACCAGGCGATTGATCTGCAGGGCAGCCCTGACTAATGGCTCAAGAGGATTCTCCTCCTGAAAACAACAATTCTGAACTTCCTTTAGCAACGTGTGAACAAAAAGTAAGGCAAAAAACACAGCACAAACCCAGACAAGACATTTAACTGGAACCTTATTGTCAGTTTAGAGATTTTTTTTTCCTGTTATAGTACCCATAATCTGTGCCTATACATGCATTCAGTACTGCTAGCAAATCCTGACACACACTGAGCAGCATCACGACGCTGGGAAGTCAAGTAAGACACTGAAACACATTTTCCAAAGAAATGAGCCATCAACTCGCCTTGTGGAACACGATGGACATCAGGAAGAAATCCAGCAAGAAGTTCTCTGAAATGTCTCTGTAGTCAAACCGGAAGAAGATGACAGTGAAGCTCAGAGTAACAAACTGATTGATAGGATTACAGAACGAGGAGCGGAGGAGTTTCATCCCAGCAACTGTTATCAGAATGATATCACAGCTGTAAGAAAGGAAGAAAGAAAAAGCTAATCAAGTCAAAAGTCAAAGCATTAAATGATGAAGCTTTTAAATATAAATTAACTGTATCAAATGTATTTTAGATCGCTATGCACATCTAAATCTACACATTTTATTGGTTTCCAATATTAATCCTATGTTTTTAATAACCACATATATTTGACCCATATGCAACTTCATATTTTTCCCTTATTATCACACACTCTTCATCTGTAATAAGGAGGGAAGCCTGTACTAGAATCAGTAGTATTGACAGTTAAAAACCAAGAATCCAGAAAGGAAACTTTCATATAGGTCTTAAAATTTCAGATTAGGAAATACCTTGGTGCTTCCATCAATACATTACTGCAATTTGAAAAAAAAAAAGTCTTGAACCCACTCCATCTTTTTTATTTCTAGAAATTTCATTTGATGACAGAGTTCATAACTATTCTCCTAATTTCATTACACACACCACCAAAATTCTGGATAGAAACATCCATAGACCTGAAATGCTTGAAATTCTTACTACTGTTTTTGATCAAGTCACCCATTGTATATAATTACTTCACCAGATGAAAAGAAATTATGTTGAATCTCTGTTGTAAAAAGCATCCCATCTGCATTTTATTCTCCTTTACTATATTCCAGAGAGTGAAATTAAGCTGACAACTCTAAATAGTAAGTGACCACAAAGAAAACCAAGATATCAGTGTCTAAAAATGAAAGTGCTTGCTGCTGTATCTCCAAGATGACGTTCCTTTTAACTCTCCACAAAACTACAGTTTTCTGTGTAAGAAAATGGATTTACACAAGAAGGAAAGGTGGAGGTAACATGTTGGCACCTCCTGAATTTAATAAACACACACGCACACTGTGGATATATACCTGAACATAGACACTTGAGGTTCTTCAAATTTTAAATTTTGTTTTTAAGATATTTTACAAAATCAGAAAGGTGATCATGCTTGGACAGTAATTTTAATCTCTTGATAGTATAGCCTATTCTAGAGGTTAGATCCTAGAAAGATTTCAGACTCATTAATTTTTAAATCGCTTGGAGAGCGAGGTACTGCCCTGAGATGCGAAACAGTACTGGGCTCCAGAGACCATGAATGCTTGCATGACTCCGTATTTTATCAAACAGCCACTAAAAACCAAAACAACAGAGGCAGGAGCAGCAACTGGAACACATGATGCCCTATTCCTCACCATCAAAGCAGAAGAAATAAAAGGCAGACCTCCCAGAGCCTCTACTTTCCTGGTAAGTGCCTACCAGTCAGAGTCTCGTTAAATGAAATGGGCAACATCACCTTCTCCATCAAGGTTTTTAAAAGGTAGGAAATGAAAGCAGTTTTTTCTGAAGTCAATCCTGATCATGTACAGGGGATTCTGCATAATCAGCTCTCAGCCCAAAATCTCTGGGTTTTGGGGTTCTAGTCAGGATAAGAGGGAAGTGATTTATTCAGAAAGCTCTGGACATGTTCTGAATAGTATCTCAACCATCAAGTCAAATTCAGGACTATTTAGTAATATTAGGTACCCCCAGGGTGTTCTGGCAGATGAATGAGTGTATTTGGGTTGTAGTTTTGAATGTTGATACCCAAGAACCGTCCTGGATCTATTGCTGAAAAAAAAAGCCCAACCCAAACCTAATAGACATGTACAAGTAACTCCCTATTAATTGAGAGCCAGGTGACTTCTCTTTAGTAAATTAAGCAAAATCACTTTTTGGGAGTTGCATTGGTTTTTTGATGCTGGTAAAAACAGATAAGGACTTCAATGCATAACGAGCAACTCAGAAGCAGGCCCAGTGTTCGTAAAATCTGTGGAAAGTTCTCCATCCTACTGTGAACCATGAGAACACCTACTTCCATGACAGACACTTGACAGGCCACAAAGCTCTGAACAAGTTTTCATCATTCTAGCAAGGTTCATAAGCCTGTACATTTCCAGGTTGATTTTATGTGTCATTTAGTCATTATTGTGTATCTTCCATAATGCAGATGCGACTTTATTTGAACACAGGTCATTCTCAAGGATCACCAGGACACTGTTGGAATGAAATGCCAAGCTGATCTTATTTCTCACCTTGTCAAAGCTGTTCTTTTCAGTTTGCCCCAGGTTTCTGAACGGAAAGCCTAGCGATTAAGCTAAATAGATACCGAAGCCACTAGAAGCCATCCCAGTGCATCCTGTATGAACTGGTTGAATTTCATATTCTTCAGAAAGAGAATAATTCTTGCAACGTGGAGGAATTTTCATGGCAGATCACAGAGCAGAAGGAAAGCTTTTTCCTCACTGGATCCGTTAACATGCAGAAAATTTCACAAAAAATGACATTTTATAAAATAACTCTCTCAGGGGCAAGAGAAAATAATTTGCTCGTTATCCCTCCTCTTTAAAGATAGTGCCACACAAGATGCTTTTCCTGAGGCCTTAACTCCCAGCAGAGAGAGAGAAAGCAAGGGAGAGAGAAGTGGGGCTTATTTCTGAAGCCTCTGTGGCAGGTAATGCAGGCAGGCTTTTCAGCTTGTCAGCATGGGTCCCATTAATAACCAGCACGTCAGGGTCTGGAAAGCTCAAGCAAACTCCTGACTGTGAGAATGAGCTGTTCTGCCTCCTCAAGAAGCAAACCGGTTCAGTCTTTTAAAATCACAGAGCAAGATGAAGCTCCTTCTAAAAAACAAAAACACCCCAAACAAGACAATAAACAAAAAAACCCTCCATTCAAATTGAGAAAAACTCCCCAAATCATGCAAAACATATCACCTCAGATACAGAGTGCCACCTTCCCTTCTCTGAGGTACGCTGTGGTCTCATCCTTGGGCAGTAAATAACTAAGGAATGTTCCAACAACAGAAAAGGGGTATTTATAAAGCAGAGAAAGTACAGCCTAACAGCATATATGGAAGGAGCAAGGAGAATCCAGAATCCCTCACAGGCTTACAGAGTTGAGGAGAAAGAGATAGGAACTGAAGACAAATGTTTTGCTTGTGGCATTTATGCAGTAGCTATAAGGAAAGGAAGGGACACTGGAGTGTTGTGGCTAGATCTCAGTTACAAGTAAAGGAGAAAACACAGGTTATAAATCCAAGGTGATCAAGCAGACACAAGGGGGATGGGGAAGGAAAGGATTGATTGTGATGATTCTCACAGGCCAAATAGAGGCAGACAAATGTAATTACTTTCTTCAATCTCAGCATTTCACTACTACTGAACACTTGAGGGAGGTGATACTTTAAGAAGCGTAACCTAACTTGGAGACATAACTATCTAAAAATAGCACCTTCCTAACCCTACATATATGCTCCACGCACGTATTCAGTCATGTCTGCTAACTAGGGACAAATGACATTTGGATTACTTTTTAGTCCTCTCAGGCTTGTGGAACCAGAGGGATGAATGTGAACTCTGTTTCACCCTGGACAATACACCTAAACTCCTGAAGCACCTTGGCCTTACCTTCTTCCAAGTGCCTGGGGGGAAAAAGGTCGAAGGGGGACCTATAAAGGCTATCCCCATGTGACTGATGAGCATCTCTGGAGGAGCAGTTGTCTGGGAGGAATAAGCAGAAAATTGGACTAGCGCTCTAGTTTCAGGCCCTAAAAGCAGGGACCCTCTTTTCCTTACAGTTCTGTAGTCCCTAAGCTGTGTTGCTCTTCAGGAGAGAAGAATAATTAAAACATACAATTTTTATGTCAGAGTTCTTGTATCTAATATTTAAAGTTAAGAAATGTGATTGTTATTAGTACTGAGGAACTCCCCCCTCCTCCAGCAGTTTTTCCTGCTACTGGAACCTTCCTTCCTGAACACTGGCTGTTTCTTTGTTTTTATCATCTGCATCACTGTCATCCTGATGAAACGACTGCAGAACCCCGCTCACTGGGGATGCTGCAGTCACTAAGCCTGCTGAATATCTGCAGTCAGCAAGTCACTGACCAAAATATTTACCATAAAAGGCTGTCTGCAAGAATCATACTGTGAGACCATGGATCAGCATCACCAGTTCTGCTTAATATCAGAGATATCAGACCTTGGAAAAATTTATATCTCTACGTTTCTTAAACCACTTTTAATGCAGGACTACCCACCATTCTATACTGTTGAATATTTTATCCAGTCTTGCCTTAAAAGACTTGTGTGGTAAACCTTCTGATAACTCCTTTGGGACACTACGCTGCAGTCTTAAAAAAACCTCAGCTAGGAAATGTTTCCTGATATCCAGCCTAGATTTCTCATTTTCATCTGATTAATTCTAGTTACCCCACTGTGTTTATGCCCAAACACCTGCAGCCTGGTATAGTGTGTCTTGCTTGTAACTGACATTTAGACATTCCACATATATCTATATATAGCTCTTCAACCTTTTAATTTCTTTTTTTTCCTCACTGGAGTCATGTCATAGCGTGTGCTAAGGTAGTTTTGCTTTTTCTTTCAGCAAAGCCAATGATTATTGTACACCAACCTAGTAATGCACAAAAGCAGACTCTGACAAGCAGACGTAAACAAATCTCGTTTCTCAATCTTCAGTCTAAAAGTGAAAAATTCTACTAATCACATGCTTTGAGTTATAATCTACTTACTGTGTACCAAGCTTCTTGTATTTACTAATTGAAAAAGCATCAATGGTGAGGGCATTCAGTATTATAGCTGGATACAAAATATACTTCTCAAAGCACTGAAGCCACACATAGAGCCGTTCAAACCACATCAAATGAGCAGCGTCTGAAATAGAAAGTCAGATAACAGATAATTTGAAATTACCAGCATTTTCTGCATTGCAGCAGTATAGAAGGAATGAGTTCTCACATTAATATAATAACCAACTAATTCATGAGACAATGGAATTCACAATACATTTGTAATAGAGAAATCACTTTGTCCTCTGAATTTAGACAGGATCTACTTTGCTGCTTATAACTGCACTCACGAGAAACACCCAGAAATTGTGAGATGGTACATGTTAGATAGCTGTTTCTACATAATCCAATTACTAGTCACTATATTAAATAGAACTTTTTTGTGATGTAATGACTCCAGAGAGACCCTCTTCAGTTCTGGCACTGACTTAGCAGATGACCTAGGGAACCTCATTTGAGCTCTGTGCCTCTCCTTCCCCGTCTTATAGCAGCAAAACACTGTTCTCCAGACTGCAAAGTATCATTGACCTCAATGATAAATGAAATCTCCTTTGAGATCTAAAGACTGAAGAATTAATAGGCAATAGAAACTGTCACAGATGTTTCTCAAAACACTTAAACAGCCATTATAAAAACTATCTGCCAGGATCACATCATTCATTTGCTCCAGTAAAGAGTATCTCTTTTTGCAGTAGACTTTTCTAACAACATCACTGTGCTTAATATGAGTACAACTTGTGCACAGAGAAAAATAACGTATTTCTTCTCATCGGAGCTCAGCTAGACAAGGTTATTGGAAAAACAGCAAATGCAAAAAGGCAGAACTTGGTATTGACTCAGAAATAACAATGCCAGCTACTGAATCTCCAATACTATTCCCTGCAGAAAGGAAAATAATTAGGTATACACATCCCAGCCTCCCCCCATACCTTTTCAGCGACAGGCAAAGATGACATGCTGAATCAACAGATTTATACGTTCTACAGGCACAGCTGTCTATTGTATAGGCTCAAAGAGAAAGAGCTAAAAGCAATCATTCCAAGTTCATTTTAAGTCATGCTTTGCCAATATCTTAAGTTAAGGCAATGCTCTTTCAAAAATCTGCCTTCAGCAAGTTTGACCAACTTCTGTTTCTTGTCACAGTGTAGGTAATAAGAGAGGAAATATTTTTAAAGGCCACCTCCTAAAAGTTCATACGCACAGTGAAAATGTCCATTTTGGTGCCTAGCTGTTATTCTCCATTCCTCTCTCCTTCTCCTCAACTACAAATTACTCTCAGAGCTCCACTCAGGAACCTCATCCAGCTGCCCGAAGCTGAGCTCTGTGTAAGAGCTCAGGCTTGCGTAGAGATGCGCATATCAAGCAGAGCAAAGAGAAGGGAGCTGCAGAAACAGAGGTGTGTGCAGACAACACTGGCAGAACAAGAGAGCTCGCATTCAGAGGGGGCCCAGGGAAGGATGTAGATGATTTGAAAATGGCTTACATGAATTTCTGGGGTATAAAAGCAGCAGTGGGGAGGAAAGAGACAAAAACTAATATAGTCTCTAGTGTTTCAAGGGCTTCTTTCTCACTCAGTCCCATGCTACCTTCTACACTTCTATTAGACCATAAGTTCATGCATCTTGACCTCAGCCTTTCCTCCTGCAGCCAGGAAAAACAACAAGTAATAAATGAGCTCTCTCATATGGGCATATGAGGCGATAATTGCTATTCTCTGGAAGATCTGAAAGTTTGAACAGCTCATCCAGAGTCTATGAAACAAAGCCAGGAATGAACTTGTGGAATTGTCATTACCAGCTGCTCATCTAATTGCAAGCAATCATTCATCTCACCATAGCACTGCACTTGTCAAAAATTAGGAAGCTGAAAATGGAATTCTATGCAGTAAAAGCTCCTCACCGACATCTTGTTTTGTATACCTGTCCTTTCATTGTCCACGCCTGACAACTACAGGATACTGTCCTTTTCCAAGCTTCTCTTGCTATACAAACAGGGAACCTTTATGTTCAGCTCCTACATTTTTCTTACAGGGTAAAAGAAAGACGACAGCCTGTCAGACATATCTATCAAAGGGATTGCACAACCTTTTCCTCAGCCTGTCTCATCTCAGAACATGATAAAAAGCCTCTGCAGCAGCCTAAGGGACTGAAGAATATATTTTTTAATTTTTTTTTTTTTACTCTTGTTTTCTCACACACACCACCAGATACATTGCAATAATACTTAAGCCTCAAAGTGCAGAAATGGATCACATATAAAACGAGGGCTGAAAAAGAAGGAACAAAGCCCATTGCCCACAATATGTAGCATGGGAAATGCAACTAATCTCAAAGGTGGAAACCCATCTGTGAAGATCAGCCTGGCAGATCTCTACCCTCAACCTTTTCAAAAGCTGAGTCATTGTGGTTAGGAAAACAATGTCCTCTGACAAATGAAGACTGACTAAATCAGGACAAGGGAAAGAAAGCCTACAGTACTCTTTTATGATTAAGTGATGTAACAAACAATAAAACTTTGGTATTCATCAGAATTACTGACTATCAAGGAGAGGAAGCCCCAAACAATGTTTTCAGTTGGGCATGATCTTTAATAAGATTGATGCTTCTACTACGTTTTCCTTGGTGTTTTGCAGTAAAAGGTAAAAAACAACCTTCAATCAAGTCTCTTGGGTACTTTTTTCATGCCCAAGCCGTGTTTGGAAAGTATTCATTTTGAGTTACAAGATTTTTTTTTAAAAGAAAAGATTTAAATCCTTAATGCATGGTTTTGCAGAGAATGATCTGAACTCTTTTGTTGTTGTCGAGTTGAAGAACAGACTACAGTCCCTGAGCAGACTGTGTTCTGACAACGCTGTCTTCAAACACCTCAGGAACATATATTGAAAATGATTAAGGCACAGGATCCATCAAGAAATGACAAGCGAGCTTTTGGCCAGTAACAAAGGCAAGATGAGAGCTGGGGAGGAGTGGGGGAAGCTGTGCCTCTCAAAGTATACTGAGTGCTCGCAGAAATAACTGTATCAGAACAGGAAATTAGACCTCAACATCCTAAAATGTGTACCTCACACCTTCAAATCTGCAAGGAAATGTCACAGCTCCTTTCAATGTTACCGTTCCTCTAAAGGCATTACGAAGGAAATTCAAACTCCAAAGCTGCCCTACCCATGCTGCTCAAATGATACATAGTTGTGTGTCGGGGGGAGGGGGAGGGGGTGGGGAATCTGCCTCAATTTCACCAATCATTTAAGTTTTTTAATTATATAAAGTGCCAATGTATGAAACATGAACTACACCATATCAAACAACAGTACTGTGATGTAAAAGTAAAAGGCAGATGAGATGATGGCTCATGAAATGCCACTTTGGGCCAGCAAGATGACTAATGGACAGCATTTGACAAACAAGGAGAGGCTGAGAGAGCTAGGATTGCTTAGCCTTGAGAAAAAGCTCAGGGGAAATTGTATTAATGCCTGATTGGGGGCATTTTTGGGGTATAAATACTTGATGGGGAGGGAAAAGGTGATGAAACCAGTGACAGGACAAACGGAAATGGGCACAAACTGAAATTCCACTTCAACGTAAAAAAAAAGAAAAACCCACAAACAAACCCAAACCAATTTTTTTACTCTAAGGATGACTGAATACTAGAACAGAGTGTCTAGAAAGGTTGTGGAGGCACCATTCTTGAAGTTATGTAAAACTTAACACAGCCCTGAGCAACCTGCTCTAGTTGACCCTACGGGCCCCCAACAAAAGACAGACAGCCTAATGGAGTCAGTCCAGAGGAGGACTACGAAGATCATCAGATGGCTGGAGCAGCTCTCCTATCAATACAGGCTGAGAGCTGGACTTATTCAGCCTGGAGAAAAGGCAGCTCTGGGGAGACCTTACAGCAGCCTTCCAGTATCTGAAGGGAGCCTGGGAGCCTGAAGGAAAGATGGAGAGGAGCTCCTTATGTAGTACCACTGAATGTAGTGACAGGACAAGGGGTAATGGCTTTAAGCTGAAGGAGAGTAGATTTAGATTAGACATTAGGAAGACCCGTGTCCCTGGCAAAGGTTGCCCAGAGCAGCTGTGGCTGCCCCCTCTCTGGCAGTGTTCAAGGCCAGGCTGGATGGGGCTTTGGCAACCAGGTCAGTGGAAGGTGTCCCTGTCCATGGCAGGGGATTGGACTAGACAGACTTTGAAATTCCTTCCAACCCAAGCCATTCCATTACTACAAGACTCTGCTCTGAGCAGAGGCTTTGGACAAGACAACCTCCAGAGATACCTGCCCAGTCTCAGCCCTCCTGTGCAGAAGTCTCAGGAGACAACTTCTACTAGTTCACAAATTTGCTGGTGATTGGAGGGTGTGTGTGTGTGTGTGTGTGTACACAACAGGCTATGCATGCTATTCAAAAGAGAAAAACGTAAAACTTAATTTGTTCTGCCTGCTCTATTCCTTCCAGATTATTTTTTTTTTTAAACAAAGATAAGCTGCAAGTCATTCCACCCATTGTTTAGAAAAGATATTATTACAAACCTCTCACTTCTCGCTGCTGGTGCTCTTTGCTTTTAAGTATAGGGTGGGAGATCCACAGCCAGGGGTGATGCTTGCGAAGCTGAGGGAGGATGTAATGTGTTACAAATCCCACAGTCCAGGCTAAAGCAAACAGGACAATGCTGAGAAAGGGCTGGGCCAAAAAGGAAAATACAAAACATGGTTATAATTTGCAGACAGCAGTTAACAGTTTTTAACACTACCTATAATTGTATTTTTGTGCAATTAACTTTTATTCCTGTGTTTAAACTCTGACTTCACAGGTGAATATAGATTTTAAAATATCTAGTTTGCACACACAACTAACCAATTTTTTCCTCCTTAATAGGGTGGGGAGGAAAAAGTGATCAAGCTTATTCATTCTGTCTCACAGGTTCTTCATGATAAAAGATCTGTGGATATGCTCAGGTGTAAGGAAAGAGATGTCAAATAAGTAAAACTAAAATAAATACAAATATCCATAAGCTACTGTATTGCAAGGAAAAAAAACGTTATTGTGACCAGTAAATAATTTTCCCTCAGTTCTTTTCCCACAATCTCTGTTCTTTCTACTTAAAGCACCCTGTGGTTTTGNTAGAAACACAGTACTGGCACTGACAGCAAATGACAGAACAGCAGCTGCTGTGCAGACAATGAGATCCGATTTCAAGATTTCTTTCTGCAAAAATAATAATTTTATATAAAATTAGCAAACCAATACTATTTTAACCAAAGTAAACGACTGTTCTCAATTACTTGCAGTCTGCATTGTGATAAGGCTAATCAGCACTCCCTGATACAAAAGTATTTTCTCCACTCTGCTTTGGGAAATGATTTTTTCACACTGTAGGTTTGCCAAAGTAATCACATTTAAATTCATCCCAACTATTTAAATTATATTTTAAAATCAAGTAGCTCGAAGATTGGAGAAATGAAAGCAATACATTTTCATATCAAGTCTGATTCTGTTTAAGGAATGTAAGGCTTTTACTTTATGAATACTTTCTTTTTGGGAATCAAAATTCTGGTTCCATTTCCTATTTGCAAGTATTAAGGTTTCTCCAGGTTCTTTCTCTTGCATTAGTGAAACGCCTCATGCTTTTCCATAATGGCTTCAGAGACACAAAGTTAATACATTTGTTATGTACTGAAGTGACATGTCCCATTCTCTGATTTTCTCTACCGAAAGCCAAACTTTGGCAAGATTTTATGGATGTCAGACAAAGCCTTTTTCTAGTGTCACTGAATGGTACTGAAAGGACGCGTCTGCCTTTACATAAAGATCTATAACTAGGGTAAAAAGTAATTTTGTTTCTAAAGATTGGAAAATATCACTGTCTTTCCAGCCTGTTTTTCTTGTGATTAAAATGTCATTCTCAGTAAACAAACAAACAAGATATGTGGTGAGCTGTGCCATCTTCTGAATTGTACTTCGGAGGTCACCCACACATCTTAGCGGATAAATGAAAATCTTGTCTTAGATTTATGAGAGAGGCATTTAAGTTCTGCACTCAATAATACTGCTAAGTTATCAAATGAGGAACTATTTGCAGCTCTGGGTTTAGAAATTTAGTTATGCTTCAGTTCAAAGACATCTAGAAACAACATGTGAAACGCAACACTGGGTTACAATTAGAAGCTCATCCGATTTCCTGGTGCTGCAATCTAGGTAAGTCTTCATGTATCTCAGAGAAAAAGAAAGAAAACTAAAATGATGATGGGATAGCAATGCTAGGAATAAGGGAGGAAAGCAAGCAAGCAGAACAAGTGAACAACGAAAGGGTTGTGAATTATAGGGGAAGCTGGTAGCAACCACTATATTTAGGCTGCCTATCACTCCCTGTTATGAAAGATGCCTCTTAGTAAAAGGTCACAAGCATCAGCACTTCCACTTACTGCAGCAGGCCTTTGAAATTCAGCAGGACTAAAAAGCCTTCAGGCTCCAGAAGTACTTTTGCTTCCTCCCAGGAAACTCCAATCTGGTTTAGTTGAATTCTCAAGTGATCACCATCCTCCACTTTCTCAGGCTGCTCAGGAGCATGGACCTCCAAAATAGCACTCATTCCCCTCCCAGAGCGATGTCCTCTCCAGACAGCCCTGTACTCCCAATGGACTATTAGTGGAAGGCCTTCCTAACTCTTCTCAAAGATCTTTTAAAGATACAGCACTGCTGACTTTGTTCCTCACTTCTTGGCCACTGTACACAACAGGAGAACCACAACACAAGAGACCTCACAACAGGAAAGGGATTCTCTTCACCAAACAAACATTTGATCCTTGCCTGTCCCTACAGGTCCTCTCTGTTGGATTCATATCTCTCACTGGCAAGCTGTGCATCCATGTCCAACTCCAGTGGTCTTACTATATGGAGCAGTACTGAAAAATCGTGGTCAAAACTGTGCTACAGATGGATAAGGGAATTATTCCCAATACATGTAATAGGATTTTTTTAACCTTTCCAAGGTTTTTTAGAATATGTCTCACACAAAAATCTATGTAAAGCAGCAGTATTTAGCTGTTAAATTCAGCATCTGAGAAAGTTGAACAGTGCCAGATTTATATGGCACTACTTCAGCTCTTTTGTGAATACATATTATGAAGAGTCTTGATCAAGTATCATTTTCTGCACAGCTGAATCCAACTACTCAATAATCTTAAACAAGTTTATAAGAACAACAAACACACTCCAATCATATTTTCAAGCTCTTCCGTACAACCAGAAAGGATTACTATGAAAATGACTGCTCACAATCAGGTGACTGAAGAAGCTGACATGTTAAGAACTACATCAAATATTATAAATGCAGCTGTAAAATCAGCAGTGGTGAAAATAATGGGCATTTTCAGGGAGAGGCGGCAGCCTCCTAACTTTCCATTCTGTGCTTGGTCTCCAAAGAGAATCTTTTTAACAGATTACATTCCAAAGAGAGTGCATGAAACATTATATTGCACCAGACTAGCATTCCCCACCTTTCCCATCTCTGAGTTTGCAAGGTTTCTGTTTAGGATGCTCTCAGTGCTTTTGACACATTAACAATCCCATACAGGAAAAGGCTTATTTTTTCAAGCAATTATTATTTAAACCAGAATCTGACAACTGCATTCCAAGTCTGGCAACAACTTAAGCATTTAAAGTATCATATATGCCCAGGCTTGCCCTTTCACCCTTGCACAGAACGGCTTCAAAATGTAAGTGTACTGCTCAGCTGCTGACTTGCACTGTGATCCCACAGGAGCTCCTTCTTGATATGGCAGACACTTTCAACTTTCTCACAAAGTAGTTGCTTTTGTTTCTTGTCATGGCACAGTGACCAGGGCCCCCAGGAAATGGCTAACCCTAGGCAGTTACTTCTCCAACTGAGGAAGGTTCAAAGGTATCTTCTAGGAGAAAGCCTTGGCCATCCACCTACAGGCTGCGGGGGGTGGAGACGGATCTGCAGCTTCCACCCTTCCTGCTGAAGACAGCCAGCTCCTGCAAAGCACATGCCTACCTTGGATGTACCTCTGTTACCCATCCAGCATTTAGACCCAACTGTCTAAAGTAGGGCTTTGGGTTCCATTCTCAAGGCCAGACACTTAAGAAAGTCGAATAGTCCTATGAAGTGACACTTGAGTCCTTCACTGCAATTGGTCCAATGTGGAAAAGTTAAGCTCTGATCACAGTTAAGATCTCTGCACTGTTATAGTTTGGGCTGAAGTCAGGTGTTGGATTTTTCCCTCTTTTACTTTGAGCATAAAACAAAGCCCCAAACCAGCATCACTACATTTAACGCCTCACAGATTGTACAAGCAGAACATACTGCAGTGGCACTTTTTTTTTTTTAATTATTATTTTCAATTACGCTTTTGGAGCTTTGTACAAATCCTTTTACTAGCTATCTAAATGTTTGTATTAAAGGCCAGGAAGGAAGCTGAGTTTGAATGTAACACATTAGCACCCTCAGGCCACTGGTTAATCTAGTAATCAGCCATGCGGATGCCTATAGAAATTAGTTATAATGGTAGGAAGCTCCATTCTCAAAGTTGAATGGTCAATTATCCATCACAGCTGCTTTATAATTCAGGCTTCCAAAGCTGGCAATTCTTACTCAGCTACTGAAGCGAAGGAAAATAGTAAAGGTCATGTAACTAAACATTAGAGATGCTGTATTTATTATTCCTAACATAAATGCAAAGCCACTACAGAATACAACACATTAATTTTCGATATTAACCTTGTTTGCTTTCAGCTCAAGGAATTGATTGGGTTCTGTATGCCTCAGGATTTCTGATTAGAATGGCTCTTATTTAAATGGCACGGTATGGAGACCGTACGTCTGTATATAGTCCAAGGCAAGGCCAGCTGTTGCATTGCTTCCTGCCATCTCCTGCACCTGAGAAGGAGTTAGAAATACTCTCCTCACAGAGGAGCACCCCAAGAGGAAAAAGCAAACTACCACCATGAAATCTCTCTGAAATACTAGCACACTGTTTCACCCAATTTCTGGACAGCATGAAGATCCCCTTGCAGAAGTTCTGGAAACTATTTAAAACTGGCTTTTAAGAGTCTGACAAGTCCTACATCCTAAGCATGGCTGCTGTCGCTGAAGCAAGTCTGAAGAGACTGTGGCTTGATTGTACTCCTCAGACTTGAGGCACATGCATTTTCTCCTGCCTTAATTCTTCCCTACTTGCTCTATTAGCACTGCATTGTGAGATAGCAGTGGGAGTCTCCTGGCAAACTGGTTAGTGTTTAATTGAGACTGAAGTACCAGATAACACAAGGGTAAGACAAAGAGCCCATATTAATCATAAATTGCCCTCTCTTTCTTCAAGAGATCTCCCAGTGTGGAAGAATTAGCACTGCTAATTGGCATTGTAAGCAAATGCAATTGCTTACAGTTTTTATATAGACTGAGGGAAGCCTGGACAGAGGGAAATAAAAAAATAAATAAAGGCAGCAAAGAACTAAACAAGCTCCAGCAACACTGAAGGAAAGCAGCCTTTGTCTAAAAGCAGTAGCAGCATGGAGTATCAAATGTACAGAGCAGAAAAGTGCCAATCTGCAAAGCCAGGTACATCCTGGAAAACAAAAGGTGCCCGGAATCCCAATTAATTAAGTGCAAAAAAACCCACTGCCAAAACACGATAGGAATGAGATATGGCGAAGAGAAGAACTGAAGTCTGGCCAGTCCCATCCTAGTGGGTCAAGGGCCCAAGTGCTGCTGAACCACGTGGTAGCCATGTTAGTCTCAGACTTCAGATCCTTGTCCATGGGACACATACTCATACAAGAATAGGTTGACAGTCTGAGCATGACTCTTGAAAATACATACAGAATTTTAGATACAAATTTGTTTACTCTTTTCATTTTCAAGACACTGAAGCCTTGCTCAAGGTTTTACTCTGCACTGTGCAATGAAGCCAGTTAAGTGGACAACCACAGTAACTGCCTCAGTCCCCTGCAAGTCTCCCACTGCAAAGCAGATGATTCCAGGCTCTGTACTAAGGGCACAATTAGCAAAAGATACACGAGGGGTATAAATATGAGGCATGAGAAGCTTCCTGTTACACCTGCCATACAGCACCCATGTGCTAGAATGGACTAACAATGAACTGCGGCAATAGTCCACACACCAAAAACAGAAATAACACAGAATAACATAAATACTTTGGGCTTTACTCTGTTACTAGCTGGACATTCATATGGCAGCGTGACCCTATTTCAAACAGTTTAGTTTGCAAGAAACTGTAGCTCAGCACAAGTGACAAGAAACGGACATACCGCTTAATCTTCTGTGGGCCATAGTAGAGTTAGTAGCTTAAAATAACGTTACACGTGGTAGAAAATAGCAAACAAGGCAGCAGCATAGCAAAGAAAACATAGGTAAGTGTGGGATCAACTCACGTGCTGAATGTAGGCTGTGTAACGCCCAGGAAATAGGTTACAAGGTATACAGAAGAGATGCATCACATTGAAGAGACATCTGGGGGCCAGGCCAGCTACCACACTAGCAACTGGTACTGTGGCCTCTCGGGTCACTTCTAAGGGTCAGAGAAGGCAGTCTGTCTTCCAAGCGCGCTCTGAATGCTGCTGCCTTCTGCAAATGTTCAGGAATTAATAACTGCCTAGGTTCCAAATGCTCAGATGCAGGTGTTAGGGATGTGGTCAGGCAGAAGGGCTGTCTGACAGCTGGGAAGCAGGACAGTTCACTCCATAGTATTTCTGGCAAACTGATGGGTTTCCCACATGAACGCTTTTTAAGGTCAACCTCTTTTTTGTTTTTCTTTTTAATATTAAAAAAATGCAAAAAGGAAGATGGATCATTTTGGATGTTTAAGTGGGAAATAAGCTGACACAAACTTAAGTGTCAGACAGTAGGAAATAAACAGCCTGCCTAGCAAAGAAGAGAGGATGAGATGGCAACACCTGGCACCAGGCATGTACCTGCCCCTCTCCCACTATACAAGTTTCAGAGGCTTCTTCCATCTCTAGTGCCAAGTGCAGTCTGTGTTGCACCTGGCTTAGCTGGGGCAGAGGGCATAAAGTCAAGAGTACTTCCTGGCACAGAAAAAGGCATTTCTGAAAACCAAGTCAACTGTTAACCTTTTTAAAATAGCCCTTACTCATTCTTTTAAACACATTTAATTCTGTGGACCAAATCCTGTCCCCCTCCAGAGTAGAGTGGAAGTTTGGCAGGACTCCACAGCTTTTTGAACAACCCAGTCTACTTTGTACACACCAGGATGCCAAGTTGTAACTGTGCACAGAACCTACATAAGCTCTCCAACTACGAGGATGAGATGCCCCATTCTCTGAGCTCTAAGAATGCACTTCTCAACTGCATCAAGGAATCAATGTTGCAGAGTCCTTCAAAAGATCCTTCCAGAAAAGAAAAGAAATATCCTCCTTCTTCCTTCCAGCTTCATGGGAAAGAAGTCCTAGAATAACTTCTGCGTTTCCATCTGTGCATTAAATGACCGGGATATATATCCTGCCATTTTCTGTGCTTTTAGTAACTTAAATATTTAAGTTACTAAATCAGAATGTTTAAGGTACACCTGTGGGGAAAATGGATTGGAGAAAACTTTGAACAGAAAGTACTGGAAGGTCTTACCACTGATTCTCTCATCTTTTCTGGGAGTGGATCTGCTGATGAATCTTCAAAGTGTTGACGCAGAAAGTGAGGGATATATTTGCACTGAATAAGGGACCTGTTTAAAAAAATAATTCCTAGTTAGGATACTTCTTAAGATGTCCACCAGATATGAATATTCCTAGGGGGCAGAGGAAGAACAACAGCCTCAAACTTCCTCCCTCATCTACGCAGTAGTCACCTTATCTCTATAGCTGAAGACTGGCACAACCATCTCTACCTGTGATCAGGGTAGAACTTCCTCGTCAAAATGTTAAGAAGTCTCAGTAGTCTGATCAATGTGACTAAGTCACTTGGAGGACTGAGCAGAGAGGGTACAGTTGCCTTCATACCCTCTATTAATGCTTCAGCTACGCTGAAACCGATATGGGAGCTGTTTAGACCCATGGTAGGCCAAATAAACTATTTCTGTATAAACTGTATATTAACCTTCAGTCCAATATTTATGTACTGCTTCCTCCTCCATCTTGAAATTTATGCCACAGGCCATCCTTTAAAAACTGCTTCCAATCTCTTTAGCATCCTTTAATTAAGTTCAGAGGTGTTTTGTTGGTTTGGGATTTTTTTTTTCAATAAAATCTTAAACCTCCTTTTTAAACGATTATACGTTTTTATCATGATTGCACGACAAACATTTGATGTTGTTGTACACATTCTTAACCTTAAAATATATTTTAAAACATTCCAGCTGCTCAAGACTTGATTAAGAATGCTATGAAATCAGTCAGTAGATTTAAGAATTCAAATGGATTTAATGGTTTAAGATTATTTCCTTAAAACAAAAAGTTTTAAGTAAAGACAAGTTTCCATTTTATTAAAGAAGTTAATGGCCTGATGTGTCCTTCCTGGGGAGTGAAGGATACATTTAAACTACTTCAAAACTAAAGAGCTCGCACTTCCATGCTGATTCACAAGTTACCTGTGTGTGTTTTACTCCAAGGTTAAAGAAGTCTCCCTAACACAGCATGCAGCTTCACTTCCTTCCATACCCACGTCCCACACTGAAGCAGATGATGAACTACACCGCACCCACACAAAGCCTGATCCAGGCCTAACTGACGTCAGTGCCAGACATGGGAGGCTCTGGAGAAAGTTAATGGCAATAGATATAAGCAGTGCTTGTTTCTTTGCCACATCAGTACCTAGTAATGCATACATATCCGAATCTGCATTAATCTCCTAGATGGTAAAGGACTTTCTCACCTCTTCAGCAACATTTACTGGGATATCATTTGTTTTACTAGCACCCTACATCCTTTACTACTCCTTCAGGATTTTCCTCCTTTTCCTGTGTTTCTGTCCTCAATTATAACTTGAACAGCCTAGAAAGCCCTCCACTTCTTCCTTCTTCCCTGCATTACAGAGCTGTGCTTCCAATCACCTTGAATTTACCGTATACCTATTACAATCTGCATACACTGAAGAGCCTCCCTCAAGACATGCACAATGCACCTCAGGAAGCAAAGGAGAGAACCTGTGGGCTTCCTCACACTTCCTCTGTACTGCTCTAGGGTAAGACCGAGCTGTCTGCTAGGCAGAATCGCAGGTGGAGGGAAAGGGGAGGTGATACTGGCTACACAGAACTCACCTGGCTTGCTTAATCCTACGGCCATGTTCATAGATGTTCAGCTGCTTGTAGATCATCACAACCCCCAAGGAAGCCATACAGCACACTTCCCACACAGGAAAACACGTCTGCTGCCCCATGCTATGGATCTATGGGCCTCTCCCACACCACCGCAACCTGCGAATCTCAATGTTGGGGACTACTCCCCTGGACCTCCCTTGTCTTCAACGGCAGCTCTTAATACACACTACCTTTTCTCAACTATCTTCAGCAAACTGTGCCAGAGAAGAAAAGGAAGGAGTTAATCTCAAACAGAGAGGCATAGCTTACCAGCAATGACTTTCAGCAAGAGCTGGAATTGAGCCACCTGCCCAGCACATCAAATGTCCTTTTCTCCTTGCCACAGTGCTACCCAAAGCACATTCTGCATTCTGCAGTAGCCCGAGAGTCCCCCTCAACCAAACTGCTATCCTCCAACATGGCAAACACGCAATTTCCCAGAGGGTAAAGTCTGCCTCAGAGAATTTGGATAGCACTGTTTAAAGAGCACCAGCCTTGCTGGTAATCTGACTGCAGCACTTCATTTATTTACAGGACCGATACCAACCAGGCAGACACAACAAGGAATTTCCACCCCACCCTAGTTCTTTCAGGAGACAATCCCTGCGGTTATGAAACCCAGGCACGGCTGTGGTTGTGTGCTCTACAGAGTAATCAATAAATAACATTTGCAGGCAACTTACATCAGTACAGAGGGGTCACTGCTTTGTCTGCTGAGGTGATAAGAAAGTGCAACTAGCAGACCACAGAAAGCAGAGAACAGTGCGGGAATGTGCTGTGCATCCCAGGGTTCCTGAACAGGAGGACAAAAACCAGAATATTTGTAAGTTAGGAATGCAGAATTTAATTTTCTTATTTTTCTCCCTTTTTTTTTAAAGTAGGCTGAGCCATACCTGCAGAGTTAAACACACAGCTTCTAAATTTGTACACCATCTACCAAGGACTGAAAAATCTTCTTTCATACCAAATTTTATTACTGTGAAAAAGACTGAGATTAGAGGCATGTTTTGCTATCATATTATGCAAGTCCTCTATAATCAGCAATTAGCTAGGAAACCACATGAAAGGCAGGTTTTCTTTCCTCTTTAATGAAAGACTAGAGGCAAATTCTCATTAAAAGAGACACGAGTGAAATGAACTGCACTATATTTGCCTAAACTCTAAATAGATATGTAGTTACTTGACCCATGGCCATATTGCATACAACAAATGCCAATGTCGCCTAAATCAGGCAGTGGGGTACAGTTCTGGCACCTCTCTGAAATCTTTCTGCTGCTTTGTTCGTTACATCAAGGCCCTGCCTAGATGCTAACACAGCGGAGGGGGAGAGTACGTGACATCCCTGAGTGGGAAAAGAGTACACAATTTACACACTTGCCAGCACACTCTGAGTCTAACCAAGATGAGAAGCTGTCTCTGGGTGACTTTAACAGCTAAAATTGGTTAGAAACAGTAAGAGAAAGAATATGAAGTTTGAGGACACTTATCAAGACCAGTCCTTGGCTACAAATCAGAGATCCTAAGACACACTTGTGAGTCCTGGCTGTGAAAGGACACAAATTTTGGCTGTGAAGGACACAAATTCAGCGGATTTGACCCATAACCATTTGATTTATTAGGCTTATTCAATTCCTCCACACAACTTCTACCCGATCAAGTCGACGTGAGGTTACTGGATCCTGACATCAGAATGCTTTCTGTATAGGTTTTGAGAGAGAGTGCTTGTAGTACACCTGTGAAACTTTAAAACTTGCTCAGCTAGTGTCAACAAGGAATCTTCTGCAGTACCATCCTTGAAAAACTTCACAACTTGTACAGGACCAGTATTTTTACATGTAGTTTTATTGATCTTATTTTGCCCATTGATATTCGGGATTTCTTTGCAGAGCTGATTCACAGAAAGATTTAGTTTCTTTCAGGGCAATGAATATGTGGCTAAGACAAACTAATTTGCTGTTAAGGACAAACCACCTGCTGTAACATGAGGGTTTTTTTTTTAATTTAATGATGATATTCCCATTACCCCAAGAACTGGTATCACAGAAGTGAAATTTTAATTCAAAGAGTCACCTTCCCCTCATCACACTACTGAGCATCAAAAAGATGAAAGAGTCTAGTTCTATTGAACAATCCTACTTAAACCAGTCATTACAAACAGAAGAGAGTTCCATGGCATTAATGAAAGAATCCAACACCATTTGTTTGACATGTTAAACTCTGCCATCCAATTCTACTCTTGATTTTTTTTTGTTCCAAATTTTGGGGCCAAATGCATTTTGGGTTAATTTTTCCCATGCTTGGTCTCAGTCAAGAAATTAGTTTTCTTCCATGTTTTGAAGAATATTAACTGGAGTCAAAGTGTTCTGAAAATGTCTGAACTGCACCCCGTGCAAACAGCCCCTGCATTTCCAGGGCAACTCAACTGCATACAGATCCACCCAGCAGCTTCTAGTACACGACCACCCCTTCACCCTGCAAATTATTTCAAAACACCCTAAAGAGCCCAGCAGTATATCTGGGCGTTGAAATACAACAGTACCCAATTTGAGAAAGCATTTTGCCCTATTTCTGCTGTACAACTGCATATGGCTGATTCCTCACTCAGAAACTCTTTGTTTTTTCCATATATTAAACAGAGCTTCTGCATTTGGCTGGCCTGTGCTCCAGTTCCAAAGTGCCATTGTCCCCTCAAAGTTCAGCTGCCAGGGAGCCAGAAAGACAGGTAGGACAGGCATCATTATTTGCTATGTGCCTAGAGAGCAAGATTTTCCAGAAAAACACTACACACTATTGTACAAAATGTAAGCATGAACAACTGTGCCATTTCTCAAGCACCAGTGTTATGTACCCAGCTCCATTTTGTCATTTTTCTCCCCCACAAATGATGCCTGGTAGAGCCTTAAATTAAGAAGATGAAAAAAACCAATACTACTGATAATTGGACAATGGTTCTTCTCAGTGGGAAAACAGGAACAACAAGTTTAGTCTCGGAAGTTCACATTATCTGTCATACTAGACAGGGAGTTTGTTAAAACAAGTGAAATGGACTTACAGGACTAAGGATGAAAGTGATGAGTTACAACAGACCCAGTGGTCGGGGTGGTGGTGTTCCATTTCAACCACAGAATCCCAAAGCAACCCACTAAAAAGGAAGATAAAGGTGTCTTTGAACTTACAAGCCTTTTACCACTGGTAAAGATGGGGAGGCAAATGTATTTTTAAAAAGCGGTGATAGGAGTTTTCTGTCCTGCATTATTTATCCTTTCTGCTTCTTTCTTCCTTTAAACAAAGAAATACATATAGCAAACTCTTATCTTTCAAAGATATGGTAAAATAAATCATGTGTCCTACTCTAAAGATAAAAAATGCTCTGAACACAGCAGAACATTTGTAGTAAATAGCAACTCTTACTTTTTTTTTTTCTTCAGAAGATTCAACTCAAGACTGCAGCATTAGCACCACTGAAGCTGTCTGCATAGTAACTGATTTTAAGTATGGAGACAAACCCCATTTGTTTTTCACAAAGAACAGACGTCATCTAATTTTCCACTCTCTTGTGATTTCATAATTATTCAACAAATTTATTTTTTGGGGAGGATGGAGAAGGAGATGCTTTTCTTCTTACTTCCACTCCCCAGCTTCATCATAGTTCTATGCTACCGCTCCTGCCAAGCAATATGCTGCTGAGGGTCAGCCATTGCACAGGCCTGAGAGTAAACTGAAATACCATCATCCTGTTTCTGAACACATGAAAACTTCCTGAATGACACTGTAAAAGGGAATCTTCCACCTGTCCCCAAAGGTATGAGAAATTATTCTATGATTCCATGAAATGCTAACAACAACTTGCTTTTTACAAGGTTAACTATAAGCTTGACTGTGTATTACCACAGGTGTCCGTTTTCAGTGAACACTAATGACCAGGAAACATGAATTATCGATGGACTTCATGTTATCCAGGTTAGAGACAAGTTCTGGGAAGAGATGCCTACCAGATTTATTTTCCCATCATTCACGGAAAACCAAACATTACTTTCCCAGAAGAGCTCCAAAAACCTGACAAGTGATAAACTACCAGAATACAGATACCACTACCCATGCTGAGCCATGTTGCCCCTGTTTCTCTGAAATTCTTTCTCCCAACTGTTATCTGTGCCCACATTTTGATTGCTGAAATCCAAAATCCACAAGGATGGGACCGATGAAGAGCATGTAAGCACACACCACCTTACACAACAGGGTCCCAGTCTGTGACAAAGATTCCTTGGCTAGAGAGCAAGATGAGCAACAACTTGAGGCAGGGGGATTAGATACTCACACTTCACATAATGGTGAGTTTATCCTAAAAAAAGTGGTGCAGATTTTTACATTCCTATACAGTGATGTGCTTCTGTAAGAGTAACCCTGGGTCACATCAGATTCTGCAGATATAATTAACTTCTTCTGTTATATCTGGACAATAAATTCATATTATACACACAGGAAGCTAAGAGCATAGGTACTCAAGTGATGACTGAAGTGCAGTCTGACTATGGCCACAAACATCGCTCACTGAAACACATGGTATCTGACAATTCCCTACAAATTTAACACTCCTAACAGCTCTCACTTAAGCCTTAGGGGGTCCCTAAATTGAAGAGTACATAAAATTAGCGAGCCTTGTCTTCAAAACCTCCAACCAGGCTGGAAGGATTGCATGTGGTAGAAACAAAGCTGTCTAATAACCCTATAGTTTTATTTTTGGTCACTTACACATTCAGAAATTCTGTCTGTACACATGGGCCCGTTCAGTGCAGTTTAGAAATTTATTTGGGCAGAGTGAGAGACACATACAGAATCATAGAATCATAGGGGTTAGAAGGGACCTTGAGAGATCATCGGGTCCAACCCCCCTGCCAAAGCAGCTCCCTAGCTCATATTACACAGATAGGCTTCCAGACGGGTCTCGAATATCTCCAGAGAAGGAGACTCCACCACCTCCCTGGGCAGCCTGTCCCAGGGCTCTGTCACCCTCACTGGGAAAAAGTTCTTCCGCACGTCGGTGCGGAACTTCCTGTGCTCCAATTTGCAGCCATTGCCCCTAATTCTTTCACATTATAGGACCCTAAGAAAAATATTTCAAAATTATTAGTACATAGACAACACCTGCATCATTGAAAACATGAATCAAGAAGCACTGGTATTCTGATTAATGAGTGTAAAACTTTTTAAACAACAAACCTAACTGCATCAGTGCAAGCTGAGAATGGTTTAAAATCTGCACTGGAATTTTAGAAACTGTCCATTAAAGCTGTAAATAAGTTACCAGAAAATACTTTCTGCAGGTATAATGTAATGGAAGCCATATAACTTTAATTTAAAAAATAAAATTAAAATATTTCCTTTATACAGAGCCAGAGAAGGCAGCTATGCCATATATGAACATATTCACATTTTTAACACAAGTCCAAAATCTAAATTTTTTTTCTACGCTGATCAAGATAAGCTGCAGTTCAGTTGCAGTTTAAGAACCCACCAAAGAAAGTTGGATGACAAATTATCCGTCTCTTGATAAGTTTCAAATCCAAACCAGCTGACTGGAACAGAATGCAGAAGAGAAAGACTTACTGATTCCAGAAACTTTCAGGACTCTTCTGCCCCACAGCAAAACACTGATGCACTGGAAAGCTAAAAACTGGTATCAAGATGGCTACATTCCAAACTGAATATTTATGGCAAAAATTGGTGGGCATGCCTGATTTTTTAAAATATCTGTTAAATATTTGGGCACAAACCAGAAAACAGATGGAGCAGGAGACAAAAATCAGCACATCAGACAATTCTCATCAAGTGAAAAAGATGGCAGAGAAGTTTCTGTGTCTCCAATCTGATGTATGTCACATCTGAAAATAAGAACACCTACTCCAGGAAAAAGAGATAACCCTTTCATATATCAAAGCTAAGGTAGCTATTAGAGCTGCCAATTTCTATTCAAGATTAGAGGACTGAAACCGAGATCAGAAATAAAGCCAAGCTGAAGTGAACACAGATAATTTTAAACTGAACTCAGTTATCCAACAGCTTTAAAATGTAGCGAGCTGAAAAATTGCTGCTGTTAGATGTAACAATCCAAGGAATGACCAAAAAGAGGTGATAAAACCATGCTTGGGATTTAGAGCTTTTTATTAACCAAAAGTAAATGAAAGTTCATAAAGGACTTGGAAAGAACTGGAATAAGAAATGATGGTATCATTAAACAGAGCCCTAGGGGATAAAGAAAATCAAAGCAAGCAGGACAAATTCAAGTCTTTGCAGTTCAGAAGCCAAGACATTAATCTTCTCTCTTGTCTGAAATCAAGTTCACAGCATTATTGTACATAAGGCTGGATAAGAAGCTGCTGTCCTATCACTCAAGACAGGGATGTGTCATGGGATAAGATGTATGAAGAGATGTTTTATAGCACCTGAAAGCTGTAGCCAAACCACCTCTGCATCACTGGGATAAAATGACTGTAGAGCAAAAATTGATCCAGGTGACTGCATCATCACCAGAGGAAAGGACTTCTGTTCACCAGCTATGACACACAGTGACCTGAAAACCTGCTCCATTCACATGATGCTCCTTTGAGTGACAACAGTGATGGGACAGTGTCCTGCCCTCAAGACCTCAAATGCATGGATGGAGACCAGGAATTCCAGCTATTTTATGTTCTAGGTTTTGGATGCAATAAATACTCTGTACTTCCTACTGTGAACAGTTTCAGGTTGCCTCTATTTATTTAATTTTTTTTGACAGTTTTAAGCAAACAGAAAACCAATCAGTCCAGCAGTAGCAGGACCAGAGCAGGTCTCAACAAACTGCAGACGAGAACTACCGTTAATCCACTCAAACAGCAAGCAAGCACAGAACTGCTGCCGAGCACTCTTGAGGACAGGAGCCGAGCCCTCAGCCCCAGCAGGTGGAACCCCTTCGCTTCTCTGTCACCTCCAAACAATGCATCCCCCTTCCTTCATTCAAGTGTCTAAGTCACACAGTCAAAGGTCTCTCCATCCTGTGACAAGTTTGTCCTGGCCTTGTAACAGACAGTCCCTTGTTTAGTTGTATGGGATGTGCATGTTTGATCATGTAGCACCCTGTGCCCGCCACGTGAGCCATATGCAGCCACCCCCCCCAAAACACTTCATAGCTTCTGATCAAGCCCTGTGATGGGACATGTAAGCAGCCTGCCATGTGACCCAACTTCCCATTCACTGTTAGCACAAGACTAGATGATGTGTCCACTCTCTTTTAGGAGATATATGCATTTCTGCTATGAGAGAGACAGTTTTCTGGTCATATGATGGCAAAGCTGCTGCAAGGTCATTCAGAAAGAGTGGCAGGTACAGATGAACTCATTGGGAATGCCAAATTTTGTCCTGGATCATAGCATGAACTCTTAATCCAGAATACTGTAAAAGAATTTTCCTTGTGCAGCTTATCTGAACAAAAATCAATTACAATTATTAAGTTAAACTAATGATATGTCTATATCACAGCTGTTTTTTCACAGAGACTCCCAGTTGGTTTCATACAACACAGTTTAACAGCAAAATCACTCTGGACAGGACATGGGATTTCAGCACAGGCCTATTCATCCCAGTTCTCAGAGCTTGTGTTTGCATGGTGAAAGTTAACTGGAGTACTGGCACTGCTTTGTGGACGTACCACAAAACAAGCGCTCCCTTCTTAGGTTTTAATTTTTCTAAAGCTGGAGCTCGAGAGCAAAGAATCCACTGCTGTCAATTTGCCCTTCTAAAATAATTTGAAAATTTGACTTCAACTAAATCAAACTACTCTATGTACATTATATATATTTCTGTTCTAAAAGTGAATGAGACAAAGTTACTTAAGAATGCAGATCCATTGTAAAACAAACATTATCTTAATAAAAAAAAGAAAATCACGTGGTAAATTGATTATTTTTCTTATTCTACTTCCTCAGGAGTATCATCTTTCCCATTGGAACAATTAAAGTACACAGAGAAATGAGGCTAGACTATTTCACCCTGCAGGATAATTTGAACACAAGAACTGCTTAAAGGAGGAAAGGGTCAAGCCTGATGCTGCTAGAATGGCTCTTCAGCCTGGGCATTTGATGGGAGCACTTGTTCACCAGGAAGAAAGCACACAGCCACTTTAGAGATCTGTTCTCCTCTGCAATTTAGTTCAGGAAATAGAACTCTGCTCGTTACACCTGCAGAGCTATAAGATCTCCTGCCAATAAGCAGAGTTTACGTTTGAGGATGCTACATTTCAGCCAAGAAATAAGCTTTGCAGCCAAGAAGTAAGCTTTGTAACCCAGAAATCCCGTGCCAGAGAGCATCTATCTTGTCTCCCTGCCCTGAATCTTTTGGATTGCAATGATTCCTTGACCACCACAAGTATTGAAAATTTTGCTCTGTTGGTTTTGCTAAACTGACCAACAGTGAAAAGAGCCAAACAAAACCCAAAAATTAAAAATAGCTGTAAAAGTTCAAGCATGGAAGAGATGCCATTTCTATCTTAAAGAAAACGATTCACTTACCACCAGTGTGCAAGTCTGACAGAATTATTCTCTTGCAATGATAGAGACAACAGTCCAGAAGGGGGAAAAAAAAAAAATCATCTCTGGACCTGACTGAAGAACGAGGAGGGTTAACACAAGTGCTTATTTCATAACTTCAAGAAAACAAACCCAGAAGTATGAAATTTCAAGCACCCCAGTAGAATGAGATTATGAGCTGAGGCAAGTGGAATCATCTTTACATGCTTTAAATTAACCTCCACAAAAGTGCCTTCATAAGAACAGTGCCATAAAAATTCAAATTAACTGTAATTTCTGTGTGAACCGAAAGTCTGCACTTAATATTGGTAATTTACAACAGATATCTTGTAAATCTTTCACAGCATTCTACAACTTCAGGGTAGCATTAAAAGCATATTTCTAAGCAGTTTGATGTCTAATCCATGAGGAGATTGCTTATCTACAAAGCCACCTGCACGCTGTAATTTAAAGTATTATGATGAGAAAAGAGTCTCTAGAATATTTTAAGAGGCTTTTCTTTAATACCATTTACAAAACTATTTTTTAAAGTATCCTTCACACAACTTCCCTACCCTCAACTCATGGATCATCCTCTGCTAACCTTAGGGGGTTTCCTCAGATATTCACCTGTTGAACACTGGTTTAACTCAATCCCTTCTTCTCATTTATCTCTCTCCCTTTTTTCCCCACTGTTTCTCCCCCCATTACCGATTTTTCTCACTCCATTCATCCTTACAGCCAGCCACCTTCTCCATCTCAGCTGCCAGTTTCCAAATCATTCATATAGCCAGAAAAGAGTAGCAGGAATAAATAACTACTTCAGAAAGCTTAGTGAGAAGCAGTTAAGCAGTCCAAGCAACACACAGTTGGGTCAGCTCAAACCAGTAAAACTGGTATACTGGGTGACTGGCAACAGGAGATTCCCCGGGAGCAGGCCTCATGTTCAAAGATATTTAAAGCGTCTTAATGCAGCACTACTCAGCAGCAGAATTGCCACGCTTTATTTATTTATTGAGCCTCCCCGGGGCAAGATAAAATGGTGGCTTTACACATTTTACCTTGCTATTGGGAGTGGTTAAACACACATGCACAGCCAGCTCTGATCGTTTGCGAGGGATCATTAAGGCACTGTAATTGACCTTTATCGATTTAAGGCTCCTGTTCAAAATTTTAAGTGGAAAATTGTTACAGGCTATTATAGAAACGCTTATGTTCCTTAAAGAAGTCCCTTAAAGAAACATCTGATCACCATTCTCATCCCTGTAAATTGCCAGCCTGGGCGTTGACACACTATAGCCTTGGCTGCTGTAGAACCGCACACTGGGATCTCTGTGGGTGCTATGCATGTGTAGCACCATAAAGCATCCTCTCACGTATGCCCACAAGTTGTCAAGAGCAGGATGTAAATCACCAAGCATCCTGGCGCGCTCCTGCGTGGGCACTGACAGCATCCAGCCTGTAATGAAACACTGTCAAAAGACTGTCCCTTAAAGGATCAAATTTATCACAAGTAGAAGATGAAATTCGGGTCTTGCTGTGGTCAGTGGGAATTTTACAGCAGACACGAAGGCAGCCCAAGTATCACTGCTATTTTTTAAACAAAACAAAGAACGCAGAGGACACAGATTAACTGCAGAAAGTGAATGCTATAGATTTAATGTAGCTTAAAATGGAGCATCTGACAAAAAAAAACAACCCCAAAACAAACCCCAACACCTTAACATTAGACATCATTGAGAAGGATACCAAGAGGCAGCCAGTCATTTTGCCACCATCTGGAGCTGTGGCACACACAACTCACTCTCCGTATCTAAAGGTCACAATGGAGTAAGAGAAGGCACAGAGTAAGGTGACTAACTTAGCAGCTCCTGAGAGAGCAGCTGCTTTACAAGGAGATGCTAGAAAGTCTGGGACTCTTGAGCTTAAAGAGGGGGGAAAAAAGGTGGGGGGGAAATATGACTGATGCCTACAAAACTGCGAAGGCAGCAGATGCAGAGAATGCAGAACAGCTCTTCCACAAATCCTGCAATACCAGGCACAGGGAAGACTTGGTTAAAGTAGCAGATCAGCTTAAAGCCAAAGGACAGTGTCACTTTGCACAGATCACACTGAACACCTGGTATTTGTTAGAACAAAGTTGTACAGACAGACAGGACCAGCATGTTCAAGAAAAGACCCAGCAAATTCATAGGCATACCCATGGATACCAAACTAAATAAGCAGAGAGACACTCTCCAGCATCCCTAATCCAGAAAACTGTGGATTCTGATGAAATATTAGGGAAAAGAGGGGCAGTTATCTGGCTTTCATCTGCATTTCCCTGTGGATGCAGATGCATTACTGGGCTAGATGGTCCACTGGAATGCCCAAGATGGACATTTAAGTTCTTAGTCATACTGTTATGAAGCAAAACCAAAAATCTTATTTTTTTTTCCTTCAAAAATATGGACCTTACTCAGAATTTTGGTCAAATTCAGCCTGGCTCACACAGGTCAATAGGAGTTGCAGCTTTTTAAGACAAGGCTGCAGGTTGCCTTTGTAGGGGAAATTCAACAAATCATTTCAGACTGACACATATAAGAGGCAGTCACAAGTATTAGACACACATTTACTCCAGTATTTCTACTACAGTTTCAATCTGTCTCAGTGTAGCTAATAAGCAGAACCTGAAGCATGGCTTGTAAAGCTTATCTTGATAGACAGCAACAATGTAACAACAAACAATGCTGGTCTCCCTAGATTACATGAATTTTGAGCTTGAAATTTTGAATGTTTACTGTGCTGTTTTTCTGTCTTACCTTCACTGCACTGAAGCAGAAAGCATATAAGACAATGAGAACCACAAAGCTTCGGGAAATGCTGTACAGCGCAGATACAAACCCAGCAGCAGCTGAAACACAGATACCACCCATTAGTTAATTTCTTCCTAAAAGAGAACACACATTCAAAAGAAAAAAGTGAAACAGTTCTTGCATCACGTGAGGTACAGAGGTTAAAGTCAAATATCTCAAGGCTAGTTGTTGAGAGAATACCTTCAACGCTCCAAATAAGCTCGCAAAACTGTTTACAGCTAAGAGATACCACTGTCCTCTGTGTTTTCTATTGCCCAGAGGTCCCACATGACTGCTTTTTGTACTGAACATTGTTTTGCAAAATATCAGTATGAGTCTTCATGTTGCTACCAAGGAGGAATGAAATTATCTAAGCCAAACTCCACGTGGGATTTTATTCTTTCCCTTTGCTCCTGGGACACAGGCTCCAATAGCATCCAAAAACATCCTAACTTGCTCGGTCAACCACAATTTGCACCCTATTAAGGTACATGGATGAACTTAAAGGGAGAGGGAAGGATGACAGCTGATCTCTTGCTGTAATCTCCTTTGAGAGCTTCCAGAAGCTGGGTAGAAAAAGCTGTCAGACAAAATCAGGAGTTCAGCAGTCTTCACAATGGAGACACAGGGGCTGCAAAACTGTGCTCTAATTAGGGTTCAACATACAGTGGAATGATCATTAATGATAGGATGAGGACTTTATCCAACACATTATTTCCTCCAGGTCTGCTATGATATTTATGAGACAAAAAGCAAAAAAACCACCCACATCATCTGTACTACTTTCATTCACTTGCCAAAGGCTATGTCTAGAGTAGGAAGCAGAACAATGCAGTAAGCATGGGTCTGTGGAGTGAGTAGTGCTGAGGATGTCATATCCATGATATACATGTTTGAGATGCCTTATTGCAGGCAGCCTATCTCTAGCCTGGTCCTACAGACTATGTTTATTAGTGTTTGCAGTGCAATAGGCGCACCCTTTACAGTGCACTTCTCTTTTACCCCATGATGCAAAACAACACGTGATAAGTGGGAACAAGGACAAAGTTTGTTCCTGATCCACACCAAAGACGACAGCATAGATGCATCCTGATCTTCTCTGCTACTTAAGCTATAAAGAAAAACAAAACCCATGACAACCAACAAAAAAAATAAAGGACAAATCATCTCTCACAGGCCTTGTTTAATCTCTGGCTGAAATAACACCAGAAAAATCACACAACTCATACCTTGTGAACATGCCTTCCTATAAACAAAGCAAAAGTTTTTATTTTTTTAATAGTTTTACCAGAAACTTTTTTCCTAAAGTTTTTCTTTTTTTATAAAGAGTAAAGACTCACATTGGACATGCCAGGAAAGAGCTCTTCCACGTCAACTGCATTCTGCAGCCTACAGCAAAAACTGTTCACATCTTTTCAAATGAAAAAAGAAATCTAATCAAGGTGGGGTCCTTATTAATACTCACCCCACTGTTATACAAATACTGATAGCTGTTTGAGCTTTAACATGCAGTGTGCTTTAAAATATATGATAATAGACTTTTAAGTTACAAGACCAAAAAGGGGCTCAGCTCAGGCTGCAACTGGCTACTTACCAGAACCACCAAAGAGCAACATGTCTATTTGCTCCAAAAGATATATACAGAAGGTGTTGATTTGAGGGAAAAGGCCAAGTAGAGAAATTGCAGGAAAACAATATAAAAACACTAAAGGAAAAAAAAAAAAAGATGTATGTTAGAATACAAATTAAAATATACAACATATGCAGAACAGGGAAACATGCATCATACCAGAGTAAGAAACTGTTGCAATAAACTCTGAAGATTACACAAGTATGCGTACTTTAACCTTAGCAGCAACAATTATGTTTTCCTTCTTATATGTTCAAAATTAGTTATGCTAATTCACATGTAAGACACTAAGGCTCAGAGGTTTAATTTTATTTTGGATAAAAGCAGCATCAGAAAAAATAGCATTATCTAGCCTCCTTACTGCTTCTCAAATACTGTCAAAAGTCATATCTGTTCTATTTAAAGTACAGAAATTTTAGTTTGCAGACTTTGGAACTTCCTCATTGAATCTGAGCTGGTTCAAGCAGAGGTATAACAATTCAATATAAACAAACAAAAAGTATTTTAATACTAAGATCCTAAGTATCTTGGCTATCACAATATCCTGTCCCTGCCAGCAGTCAACAGCAGCACATAAAAGTGGGGCAAACCTATAGTGAAACTCCCCCAGAATGGTTCCCCAGCTTCTGGCAGGATGGACCTTGACTTTGCAGAAGGGAAACATTAAAAACAGTAAAGAAACTTGGGGTAAAAGGTAGTCTGACATCTTTACGTAGTTTCTTTCTAAACAGAAATGCTAATTTAAACGTCTGCCTTATAGTCAAGGAAAAGCAGGAGTCATAACTGAGGTAACTGTGTTGCTAGCCTTACGTTCTGCTCACTTCCACCCATTTACTCTTAGCGCCACCCTAGAAAATGCCAAGCACAGTTGTCTGGCAAGGCATCTAAACACATACTTGACTCAAGTCTCCGATACTGTCAGCTTCCAGGGAGACACACACATGTTTAATCATATTCTCACTGCTTCATTGTACTAGTAGCAGGATGTGCTGCATAGTGAATGACAGAGGTGTGTGTCAGCCACTACTCCTTGTAAACAAGTATGTATTTGTTAGTTTACATGCTAGGAAGACTGCAGTTTCCTCCTATTCATTCTCACAAAAAGCAAATTAAACAAATGATCAGTACAACTTATTGACCCTTCCCAACCCAGTCACGTTATAAGAATCATAGAAAGCATTAGATTGGAAGGGACCTTTAAGGACATCTACTCCAACCCCCCTGCAGTAAGCAGGGACATCTTCGCTAGATCAGGTTGCTCAGAGCCCCATCAAAGCCTGGACTTGAATATCTCCAGGGATGAGGCCTCCACCACCTCTCTGGGCAACCTGTTGCAGTGATCTACCACCCTCATATTGAAGATTTTTTTCCTAATATCCAACCTAAATCTCCCCTTTTCTAGTTTAAAACCATTACCCCTCATCCTATTGCTACATGCCCTTCTGAACAGGGCATGAAGGTAACAATAGGATTTGTGTTCCCTGTTGAATGCTAATTTCACATTTGACTCCCAGCTCCTATTACTAATGCACCTTGTGCTAAAATAAAACAAAACACCAAGTCTGATCTGACAGCTTTTATCTTCACTACTTCTATCTAATATTGAAAATCTTGCTGAGGAAGTCAAACACTGGAGAAAAAACAACTTACTCAAGTGTTAAACACAGACCAGGCTCACTTAAGAATACTTGCAGTCACAATGCGCCCTTCATCATGACTTCCTGCCGCTGGCACAAATTATACACACATAAGAACATGAGGAAACTCTGTCTTCTCAATCTTTTACATGCAAATGTAATTATTAATCTTCTCTTCCATTACTACTCTGCTCTTCTTTCAGATATTCATCCAAGGCATACCAAGCCAAGCAAGGACCACTCAAAGGAAGTCAACTGCATGACAACAAACTGCTCAGCAGGTCTCGTGGGCTTGCCACAGGATCAACTGTCCCAAAAACTCACTGCTGAGACTCGCAGGAGATCTCGTTCCTTGGGCAAAAGACTTGCAGAATTAGACTACTGGCTTAGGATCCAACAACTGCCTTGGTCGTAGCAACCTCAGGAAAAAAATTATTTAGAACAGGGGAAGGAAGGACAGCAGCAGAGACATTATACTGTTCATACACCAAAATATATAGGGGTGAATGTAAACAAGGAGGGAAAAGCTGGTTGACTACAGCAATGTCCTCACCTCACCTCTCTCTATTAATACATTGAATAATCCTAGGAACTTCTTTAGCTAAAGTATCTTTGTTTATCTCATCCTGCACAAAGGACTACACCAGAGAGGAAAATAAACAGTTACCGCTTACAAAAGGATTGAATTGAGGAGCAGTAGTTTCCCTTGTGGGAAGCAGACAACAAAGGTAGCTGATTAATCAGCTGGAATTTAATTATGAATTCTCCAGAGAGAATTTGATTAAGTATTACACATTTCCATAGAGAACACCACCTTTAATTGCTGGACCACTAAGAGATGCTTATGTGAGTTGCTGGCATTTGGCACTGTGGTTTTAGGGTCTCCTCTAAACAAATAGCTACTAGGTAAGTGTACGTGGAAAAAACAGATTGACTTTGGAAACTTTGGGTCATTTGAAGAAATGTAGAATGGTAACTTAGTGGTAATGTCACTGCAAACATTGTAGAAGTTTAGAAAATTATTATTTAAAAACAATGTATCTGAGTACTAGCCCATCTGCTATGTAATAATAAATACTTTTTCACACGGAAAAAAAGGAGTGTTATTTCAGTAAGTAGACTTTTTGTTCTCCCCCTCCTGAGCACAGCAGAGGATAACATTTACAGAGGCTTTCTGCTCCTGACCAAAGCTTGGTCATTGCTGAAAGTAACAGGCAGAGGACTTGCTACCATAAAATTTTGCCACGACCTGATACTTGCTCTTCTGAGGTATCTTTCAAGTAATTTCACTCACCTGTCTAACACTTTATGATTTTCATCATAAAAAACACTGAACTTTAAGTAGCTACTTTAGTGACTAGCCACGCCCGTAGTGCCCCATGACTGAGGTCAGCTGTTTGGGCCCTTACTCCCACTACATTGTAAATCTAGCAAAAAGGGCAACTGAAATAAGGGATGTTAAAGATTAAATCTGTAGTTCAAATGAATTAAAGCCATGACCTCCCAACTAACATAAATCAGATCCACCATCAATTCAGAATAAAACAGAATCAGATCCTAAATAGATTGCTTGCCAACCGAAGCACCTGTGAAAAGCCACATTTCTTCAGTAATCATACAACATATTTAACAAATTTCCACCAATTCATAACTTCATTTCAAGACTTATATCATGCTATGCAGCATCACACTAGTTCCTTGGTAACACCTTTTATGACTTCCACCACTCTAGATTCTAACCATAGTAAACACCTGAAATAAAAACTTTTACACCACAAGTACTGAGGGAAGGAATGTCAAAAATTCCTTGATTTCCCAACATATCAATTCCAAATACTACAATAAATTATGAGTATAAATTAAAATGTCACCACATGATGACAAGCTGAAAAAAAGGTATTGAAAATACCCAGCAAATGGGCAAAACAACAATAGCAACACTTAATCGGTATTCAGTGGGGCCAACTTCCCTCCCAAAACAATTCCCTATCTTCAGTGCCTGAGGGAATCTGTACTCAAAGCACAACAAGAGGCTGGAGGATGCGGACTGCCATGGCTTGGGAAAGCAGCTGCAAGGATCGATGGCAGCCTGGAGGTGGGACTCCCATAGAGACAAAGCAAGGAACTGCCAAAGCGCAGCACCAAACGTCACTTGAACAAATACACCCAGAGATGTGCCACCTCCCAGAGCTGGCAAAAGAAGAACGAGGGACAAGCAAAAGGGAAATGGTTTCTTCTCCCTCTCTCGTTAAACAGATGCCAACTGGGGAGATGAGCCTGTAACTTCCTCTCTCCCTCACCCCCTCCGGGCTGTTGCGAGAACCTGCTCCACCATCTCTTTTGAGGCCAGCCAAAATTAGCACATTTATAACCACACTTTTTTCCTTATACTGGTTGCTATAGTTTTTCATTTATCTCTATCCCAAGAGTCATTTAAGATTCTTGTTGAATTATTTATCAGCATTTTTACTGTTCACCTTTGACAGGCAGAGAAAATAAGATGTAAGAAGGAACTTTAATGAGACCAAAGGAAAGTAATGAAAGAACCTAATGAAAATAAGTGAGATGCAGGTCTTCATTATTCCCCTGTTTCTGGTGAGAAGGATTGGGAGTCAATGAACCCATACAAAGGACCGTAAGACTTTCCTAAAAATAGAGTGCTCTTCAGGCAGTAATAGCCTGACTAGAGCAGAGTAAAAAGCAAGTGCAACAGCCACAGGTGAACTAAGACCTCAAAGGCTGCATGCTCTATATCAAAGTTGCTTCTTCTACTACGCTAAGTTTTCCTGGCTGTAAATTCACAAACCAATGTGTCGTCTTAGGCATGCCACAACACAGCTCTTTTTTCACATTTTTTACAGTAAGCTTCCATTTTGCTACTTCAGACCTAATGGTGTTGCGCTACTTGACCAGAGTCTAATGCAGCACTCCTACCTGAGACACAGTTAAAGCAGCTTCACAGTCACAGCAGACTGCAAGTGTGTAACAGGCAGAAGTGTCCTGATAGAACAGGGCTATTTCCAGCTGCGGCCACTCTGAATTAGTGACAGAGGACCATATGTCCCATTTTGGGGCAAGAACTGAATGTCCTCAGCAACCTCAGGACACAGGTTGGAAGAGCTACTGCGGAGCAGCTGCTCCACACTAACTCATCACATGGCCAGGAAGATTAAACTAAACCAAGAAAAAACATGTCTCCAGGAGCGGAAGAATGTCCATCTGAGGACTTGGCATGGATTAGCTTCCAGGCATTAAATTTAAAACTCAGCTTACTCTGCAGTAACTGCTCTGCACAGACAAGCCTTTACAAAGATTAACTGCATTTCACAGATGATGTCTTTTGCTAATAACATCAGTGACCATTAGATTTCTATAGAGATTTTTCTATGAGCCTCATTTCATTAAGAGCTCCTTCTATGAGAGGGAAGGTTGCCAGCTGCCCCCTGCACCCATCTTAAGTCATTCCAAATGTTTCTATCAATTTGACTTAAGAGTTGTGCCTCCATAACATGCATTTGATTGCCAACGTGGGAAAACACAAGACTTCCCCAGCTAAAGCTTAATTCATTTTTACAGTCCTAGGAAACATATTGACTCACCTATTACATGGTCTCTGGCTGACCGGAGAGATGTAGGCGAAAAGAGCTTCAAGCCATACATTGTGTAAACTGGAGGATTTGTGTCTTTAGATCCAGCATCTAGCAGCAAAATAAGGCCACACAATATACAAAAATATACAGGTCTGCTGTACGTTATGATTTTATTGTGCCCCTGGAAAAAAAAAGGAAGAAAAGAGTGTTTGAATTTTATATTCACTCTCCTACTGCACGCACTGCATTAATCTGGAGAGAGGGTCAGGAGTCAGAAAAAATATTTTAATGACTTATACATACTAATTAATAATAAAAAAACCCGTTACAAGGTACTTGATCTTCTCCAGAGGAGACTTTCAAAGGTACAAAAAGCAGTAAAGACTAGGAATCCCTTATACTGGACCTTTCAAAGCACACTAACTGTGGGAGTCATGGAGAAAAAACCCTCAGTCTTTCTGAACCTTTCTTTTCAATAGAACAAGATTTTTTCTCTATAGTACTCTTATTTTAATGAATATATGCTTCATGTAGCTTGACTTTCTAATTTTTATAAAATATAAATGTTAATTTTTAATTGCATCCTGGGAAGTTTAAAAAAAAAAAAAAAAAGGTAAAGCAGCGTGAAGCATGGAGATTGATTATTTTTACACCAACACAGTTCCAATTTTTTGTGTTGGTGGAAAAAAGAATCCAAACACCACCATCACTCCCCACCTCCAGGAGGGGGTGACACTTAGCAGCAGTTCCTGGTCTCTCTCACATGTAGCACTTGTAAATGATGATCCAAAAGGAATTACCATGCAGAAGGATCCTTATCTTACATCTTTCATACACACCTCTCACAGGATTGATTCACACTAATCCTACAAAACATTGCTGTGGGGCTGTAGGCCAGGAAGAATAACAGATGCTTAAGAAAAAAAATCTTAATAGTTCTCCTGGTACCAAGCTTAAGGGTAAATAAGACATTTTAAACACCAACAGTTCAAAAAGATTCCTTGAGTGTGAAAAGCCAGGAGCAAAGTGACAAGGATTCAAGTTTGCTTTGCGTAAAGCCGCTGTGAAACTGCTGTTACTTGCAAAACGTTATTTAAGTCAGTATAATAAAAGATCATTTTTTCCTGAGTCTACGCAGTGATTAGAAACAGTGGCCATATTTGTTTGGCTGGCAGCCAAGCTCGTATGCTAGCATTACTATTAACGGGTCTGTACTCTGTTTTGGGATCAATCAGTTAGCAAGGTGGCAGACTGCAGGGAACTCACGGGCTTATATTGCACCTCACATTCATGGAACGTGAATCAAGTCAGACTGAGAAATCCTACCTGGTGTTTAATTAGATTTTTAATTTTACTAGTTCCTCCTTTTTTTTTTTTTCTTTCCTAGTAGGACACATGCCCATGAAAAGAAAAATATTTTTTTAAAAATCACATTAAAAGAGAATTAAAAAAATAAAAATCTGACCTAAAAAATAAACTCACTTAAAATATTACTTTCTGTTTGCTTTTATGCTTCATGATACTTATATATCATAAATACAATCTATGCCTTAGGAAAAGAACCCAGTTAATACCATATCTAAACAATTGCTTAAAGAACTGTATCCTGATACGTGCGCCAGACCAAAGTCTATTTTATCACAATGTTACATTCTTGTCTTACCTCTCGATTACAGAACCCAGGTTTTATCTTTGCATGGCAATTTCTCAAAGGCAGTTGGGTATGATGAAGGTGATGACTAGAAGTCCAGAGGTTTAGCTCCACACAAGCAGACTACTGACATACTCAATTAGCTTTACAGTGTATATTTAACTCTTATTTCTAAATATATCGGTCTTACCGTGCTAATATACTAGGCAGGATGGTGGAAGCAACTTACAAAGGCGAATTCTCTGTATTTCAGGCAGCAGTGGGGAATGAGTCAGAATCATGAAAAAGAAACCTTGCCTGCTATGCGATCAACAGGAGGAACGCGAGAGCAGCGATGCGCTGGGAAGGACACTGACTGCACAGCTGTCGCGCTGCTTGGGATGTGCTTGAGCTGAATGAGCTTCCCCCAGCACAGCCCAGGCTCCAGTCCCCACACTGTGGGGGACACAGGTGACACGAGGAGGAGGAACTGCTGAGAGTGTTAATGCTGTATTGCACTGTCAGTTACATTTGTGGGAGCAGGATTATTTGGCACAGGATTGATTTGAGGCCAAGAGTAAACACCTTCTAGAAGGGAAGATCACCAGCATGGTGCATCACCTACTGAAAGTCACAGCTGGCAGATGGACATTATATTTCCTCTTCTCAAGGTTTCAGAAACAAAAAAACATGTGAAACCCTCTTGTGCCTGCCCCTGACAGGCCAAGCTAGGCAGCCCTTCACCAAATCCGGCATGTGGCATTGCAACTTAACAAGGTATTTGAGATATTAAGGGCTTATTTTGTTCTACCAAAGAAACCCATCAAATTTTGACATACAAAATCAATTTCTTCTTGTGATACTACTCTGTTCTGCATCCTCCTTCAGGAAAGTTTAAATAACGGAGCAGGATTCCTTTTATGTTTTACATTTAATTTGTTGAACAATCTTTTTTTTTCTCCACTGATAAAAGTTTCAGTGAAAACTCTTTTGTTCCCTTAAATCTGCCAAAAATGTGTCATTGACTTTTTCAGGCTGATGTTTCTTATGAATATGTTTCAGAAACACAGTCACATCCTAGAAACACGGCACTTGTGCATCTCATATTTTGACAAAAATAAGAGATTTTCAACAAAGCTAGAATGATTTCACAAACTTATCCATTTAGTAAAACAGAACTTTTGACTGCAAAGCACTTTGTTAGGAATATTTCAGAAGGATCTCATGATTTTTCTGTTTGTGCATGCACATATGCAAGAGGAAAAAGACAGAAGGCTTTATAAAAAGTAAAGTGCATGAGCTCAGTTCCACAGAAAAGCTTACAGGGACAAATTAAAAATACTTTTTAAGTGCCTCGAAACTGCCTATGGTAACCATGCAACTGAGCTAGCTATTGGCTTTGGCAGGTAATAGGACTGAGACAATGAAGTTATGCAAGCAATTCTGTAAGTCTTATGAAAAACATGACTGTGATCCTTCAGAGCTCAAACGCCTTTGCAAACCTGAGCTAGATCCTGAGCTACACAGGTGTTTTATGAGTCCATTACAGACAAGCTCTCCTGATGCTCCTGTATAGCCATTTACTATAGACACAGCCTTTACTGCCCAATTATCAAGAAACTCATCAGACAAAGCTACTGTCTAAAACCTTGCAACGCACACAACACAGATCTCTTGAATCCCTGAATTTAATTCCCTGCAGCCATTGGGTCCTCCCTTATATTCTACTATTAATAAACTGATACAACTCACACTGGGCATGGACTGTATTTTCTTCTCCCCACCACTCTAGTGAGAAGGCTGTTCCCAAATTTTACCATCCCAGAACCACATACCTCCAGCAACTGGAGTCTACCAGTTCTCAACTGGCCATAAATGGAAAGGCTGAAGCACAGTCTGACAGGAAAATTGAGGCCCTGGTACGACTAAACCTGCAGCCATGGTAAATACCAGTAGCCAGCATTAGCTACGGATCCCAGGAGATTTCCACTTAAACACCAAAGCTCATCAAAACAGAACTATTATCACAGTTCAATAAAATTAGTATAATTTAACATAAATTCAAAATGCTATTTGAGTGACATACGTCCTTCTCTGTGTACTGAAACCCATACCTTACCACACTGACAGCATACAGACAACACCCAGTGTTCAACTCTGAGACCCTGGCTGTCACACCATGGTAAGGGTCAAGAAATAGCCTTGTCTCCAAAACAACTGTACCAGACTACCAGACTTCATAGCAAACTCTTCTTCAACAACAGGAAGGGAATACGCTGGTACTCAGAAGGAGTTTGGAACAAGAGCCTTCTGCATCTCTGGGCACCGGGCTTTCTGAATTCACTGGATGGTATTTTAAAGCAGAGTCTTTCATAATGGTGTAGGCTAGAGATGACAAAGTCACATCAAATACTAACAGACTCTGCATGTGAGAGATAGGGAAGAAGTTTGGAACCTCCTTGGCAGGCACGGATAACATAAGGCAATAACAGCTACTCATGGAACCAAGTATATAAATTAATTCAGTGTGCAAATCTGTGGCTCACGATGGTTTGTTTCACACTGAAAAAGTCTCATCTGCATTTTCATTCATGGACACGGTACTGATCATTCTTTAATCCCTCTGCTGTTCTGCATCCTTACATTAACATCAAGAGATGTTATTCTCTTTAATTTTAATGTACTCCCATGAATAATGAAACAGTATGTGGAGTATCTTTTCTTGCCTTCTCATCTTATTTTTTGTGGCAATTACTAGTTCAAGCAAGTCTTTGCAGACACCTATTGTGTTAGAAAGACACAAAGCAGAAATAGCTAGTCTTCTATTTTAACTTGAACTGTGTCTCCCACCTTTAAAACCCTCTGTGGAAAAACTCAAGATTGTATTTCCATTGGAGTTCATATGGTGCACCAAAGAGTTAGCAAGAAAACGTTCTTGAAAACCCAAGTTCTAGGAAAGCGTATGGAAGATGGGAATGCACCTGCCGTTACTTTGCTATGTGGCTGCATGACACACAATACAATACAGTGAATAATACTTGCAACAGTACTGTGGGAGTCTGAAATGCAAACCTGGACTCTGCACACACACAAAAAAAATGTTCTGGTTAAAACTTCATTATCTACTTTGTCTTTAATACTATAAAAATACAGGCCAGATAGGTTTCTAATGAAGTTTTGATTATACTGTTTGCCACCCATTTTAAACAAATGTACCCATTACTAACGCCTGAATATGTGCAAACTATTTGATTACATTTCACATTGCTATGTCTAGACATGTGCTAGTTTAACTGATAAATAACATCATTTTAGTCCCCCCAAAACCCAACTTCTTACTGAGGTAGGAATCTTTTTCTTTAATTATTGAAAACATGTACGTTGCTGTTTATTAGCCTTCCCTACTTAATATGCAGACAGGTATTTCCTGTGAACGCATTCTAACTGACATCCATCAGTAACAACTGACATCCATCTCAGTGAAAGGTGCTGCATACACATGTAAAATAACCTCAATTTCAGGTTCAGCCTGTATTTCTAGCCTTTAAACTGACAAAAATAATTGCTCCCTGACAAAAGCAAATAATCCCACAGATCTGCAGTTTACAACATGCTGGTTTTGAACCCTGAGGGAAGAGAGGGAGTCCTCAAAAACATTCAAAGAGCTAAGTAAGAAACACGAGGAACTAATCAGCTGGTGTAAAAGCAAGCAAGGGACCTTGTGATTACTGGAACTTTACATCTGCAAATCAAAAATGCTGAGACACTCTTGACAGGTGGTGGGATCAGGTTGCAGTTGTAGAATGATGTTCCTAAACCATAATATAATGTCTTCCTATAATGAGGATGGACTTGGCTAAGGAACTGGTTCCTTGCGAGGTGGTGTCCTTGTCAGATTTCAGCTTTTCCAGATATACTCAACAGTCAAAGAGCAACCAGCAAATATCTCTACAGCCTGCATTCACCCACAGGTTGGACCATTTCTGCAGAACATTTCTTTCAGGTCAGAAACTGTGACTGTATTACAGCAAAGAGAAAACACCTGTGCCATTTGATGAGCAAATAATACTATTGAGTAATACATCTGCAATACCAGATTAAAAAAGAAAAAAAAGAAAAAAAAAATTAAAGCCCCAACTGACCAGTGACCAAGGTGCTAATCTGGAACTTCTGTTGTTTCCAGTCACAGTTTCTAAAGGAAAGAAAAAGCTTGTCTGATGCCACAGGAATGAACTCCATAGAACTAGTGTATGCATTTGTTTTTACAGCATATTTTAGCTGGAAAAAAAACCCCACCCAACCCACTTTTCTAACAGCAGAAAGAAATTCAAATAGCTTTAAATTAAACAGAGTACAAAGTCTCAAATCACAGACAAAAACATACTGATTTTCATAAATTACCTAGGAAAGCCAACTATTTATACTTGTGCTTCACTGATCAGCCAACTCTTCCACAGTACACAAGCGATAATAAAGGAGAAAAGCTTGTTCTCCTGGCCAAGACTTACATGTATTGGTGAAGCAGGATCAGGCTGAACGCTCTAAAAACAAAACAGAAAAAAAAGTTTGCTTACAGGATTTTGCCTTCATAGAAGTTGGAAAAGAATTCAGTGACTGCATATAAACTTGTGTCCTACCTTTAGGAGGGAATACTGGCAGCTGGCCATCACAAGACAGAACAGCAGAACCCAAATGTCCTTACAGAAGCCTTGGTTCAGGGTCAGGAATCCAAGTAGTGAAACGAGAACTACTAGAAGGACAGCAAACACATTCTCCTTGATATCTTCTGTCCTATGGGAATAAAAGTGTTAAGAAAATTACAAATATTTACATATTCATCAGAGCAAGGCAGGTCCATCTGCAGCTGGCATTAACCACCAGTGATAAGAATTTACAGAATCTGAGGTTTTGCTCCCTAAACTACATTGTTATGTTTAATGGTAGTTCACCCCTGTGCCAAAAGACCTCATCCACTGTGATAGCTAAAATATATGGAAAAAAAAAAAAGAGAGAGACAAGTACACTGAAGTCCTCCAACCTTACCAAACAACTCCACAGCAGAGCTAATTTTTATGTAAGCAATGTATGTTTATTGAGGAAAAAAAAAAGCACTAAACAAACCAGACCCCACCACCAAAACCCAAACATTTGGTAAATGACAAAAGACACTGATTTAATGAAAAGTATGTCTGACAACAAAGAATTAGATGAAAGACCAAATTTGTCATCCGAGGTTTTATTTGTTTTATCTGTTCTATTAGAACATGGAAGCTGAGATAAAAACATTAATGTTCAGGCTATAACAAAAGAGTTTATCAGCAGATGCTTTCCATGCAATTGAAAGAAAGAGATAAGACACTAGATAAGTTTCTACTCTGGATCTAAGCTTCCTGACTATACACAGCCTGATTCCTAAACTCACCTCAGTTTCAGCTGTGGAGCTCATATTAACATATAGGGCATAGCACTCACCCAAAAGCAGAGTCAGGAGAACCAGCAGCCGTTAAGTACATAGGCTAACTGGTCTGAAGCTGCTGGTAGTCCAGCAGATGACCATGTGAGGTCTAATAGCAAAGGGCACCACTTAAAAAATTGATGCCAAATGAACTGAGGTACTGGAAAAAGGAGAGATGCCAAGACGTTTTCCCTAAACAAAGCTGGACTGGAACCAAGGAAGCAGCTGAAAGGTCTCCTGAATATTTCTCTGTATTCCATTCCCCCCCATCCCGTCCCCCACCCCCCAAAAAAAAGAACAAAAACCACCTTGATTTTCTCATCAGAATGCTCAGAAACATTGGACCCAAAAGCTAAGAGTCAACTAAGACTATTCTACAGGCCTGGTGCTGACATGAATCAAAGTCTCTGCTTGAAGATGACCAAAACTACTGTGAAGAAAAACATTTTCTTCAACTTTAAGCAAAAAACCCCAAACCTTAAAAAGTATCTATCTACTCATGCTGAAGATATGATATTAACACAACGCTCACTTTTTCCTTCTCCAGTGGTCTGCATGGCTCTATAGACATGTGGAGGCACCTACTCGTAACACTACCTAGAGTAACATTTAAAAAAACCCAACAAACTTACCTGTCCAACAATGCCAACAAGGTAAGACGATCATACCAGACTTTAATCCATTTGCCAGGGAATATAATAAATTTGTAAAATTGCCTGTTCAGTTTCCGCTGTGCTGAAGAACATGAAGAATCCTCAGGGTCCTGGCTGGGTTGCTTTAAAAAACAAACAAACCAGAAATACACAAAACATTCTTTCACACTGACATATGGCAGCCAGCAAAACAGGTGTTTAAAAGGCCAAATTTACATGAAGTTTAAATATTTTTTTTCTAAAATGGATGGTGGGAGCATATTTATTTTCTTCATTTTAAATTAGAAACAAAAATAACACAGCAGCTTAATTACTGCAGATGGACAAAAGCAATATCAATTGTGGAGCTCAGAGATAATATGCTTTAAACATAAATGCTGAATATTAATTTTTAAAATAGTTTTTTTTTTTTCAGTCCTGATCCACTGGTAGTCTAAAATTTCTTATTGAAGATTTTTCTTTTTTCCATGTTTTAGGCTAATCTCAGCACAACAAAAAAACCACATGATAGGAAAAGTCTTTGGTTTTAACAATAAAAATCAAGTAGGCTTTAAGGCCTAGAGGCATGACTTAGCAATTCTCCTTCCAGAACACAGCTTTGTTCATCTTTCCTGAGACACTTCTAATACCACATCAGGAGTGCATCCTCAACACCACCAAGGGGAAGGAAAAAAAAACAAATTGCAAACAAGCACAAACAGCATAACCAGCACTAGTTTGAGAGTCTCTAATCTTACCATCACAATTATAAATCCATCCTTTTGAACATTGCTTCTTGTTTGAACTACAGCATTTCAGATCTCCAACTCTACACCTGCACTCCTTCACCAACACTTGTGGGGAGGGAGGCTTATCTACAGACCATCAGCCAAGCCTGCAAAGCTAGACAACAGAACAAAGAAACCTCTGCAAAGTAGTCATTTCTTTCCAAGGTACACCAATAAATTACCAGGGGGGAGGGAGGAGGAAGTAACTTTCAAGAAGAATTTGAGATTCCTAATCACTGCAATATCTAGTGGTTTTCAACCTACTCCTAGCCCAACATCCCCCCTCCCCCCCATTAGACAATAAATATATCCATTATGGAACTCTGGCCAATGTTTACAATAGGAGTATTTGCTAGATTAATTTCCCTCGTCAGAGAAGGGAAGTGTGTGAAATAATTGGTCACCTTGAAGTGTAATCATTAGCAAAACTGTTTTTAAACAACCTGTCCACCTGCACAAAAGGAATTGTTAAATTTTCTCTCAGATTATTGGAGTAATTTCTAATATTCACTTTTCAGGAAAAGGAATTTCACACATCATTATACACATGACTTAATGCATAGCTGCGTATCAGCTGGGTACCAATTCATTGATATCTTCAGTCTACTGGCAAATGTGAGGTAAAACAGGCTTGCTGAAGCTTCAGACATGCAAAAGAGGGTGCTGGGCTGTTCAGCAGTCATTCATTTATTAGTAATTCCAGGTAATTTAAAGGCTGTGAGAATGACTGCAATCCTTTCACCATGCTGATTTTAAAACCTAAATGGAGTTTAGGTGTTCCAAATTTTAACATTTCTATTTCCACATTAAAAAGTCGCTTAATTATGCAGTTGGGGCATTTTTAAAGAAAAAGAATATATTTTAAAATATTCCTGCTGCTAATACTGGCACAGATTTGTTTCTCTCGGGTCCTATTTTCCAACAGCAAGTAATGTGAAACTCAATCAACTGCAATCATTAGCTTATACTCCTCTAATCTGTACTGTTCACTCTAACAGCCACCTTAAAATGGTGGCAAAAAGTCCATTAAAAACACTTGAGGATCCCATTGTTTGGTCCCCAGAACGGCTTAATATGTTCTTAACTGAGTGCATAAGCAAACATTTTGGCTCCTGAGGAACTGTGACATTTGGATGAAGTCCATTACATGAGGCTTGCAATATGTGGGCTAGAGTCAGATTTTTCATCTGCACTTAGAAAACTCTCTGACCAGCCCCGAGCGAGTGACTCAGTCAAATTGTACCTCCTATCAAAAAAAAAAAAAGCTCATAAAAATTCAGTTCATAAATTTATATGGTGTCAGAGAAGACAGCTGAAACCCTAGCTTCATTGAAATCAATGACAAAAACTTTCCTGACTTACATAGGCTCAGAATTTCATGTTTAATAAAAAAAAAAAAAAAAAAAAGATAATTCAGAAACTGGGAAGTTCTGAAATTCCTGTCTGGCATTCCAAAAGTCACTATGGGAGCTGGAGTAATACACCTGACTCCTTAATGATGCAATTTTCTTGAAGAGAAGGGAAAAACCAAAACAACAAAAAAGCCCAACATGATAATTCATCTCAATTTACAAGCATTTTTATTTTAAAATAGTTCCTTCATACAAGTTGCTTCTAGCTTCAAGGTCCTGAGCAAAAACTGAAATGAAAGATAATTAACTGGCATTTTAAGGTTATTCATAAATATCAAACTAGAATTTGCCATGGAAAAAAAGAGAAGGTTAAAGCTATTATGAAAGGAACTGTAAAAACAGATTACAGCCTTAGGCCATTGGTCACAGACCCCAAACACTGTAAAGTTCAAGTATATCCACATATTACCATATAAACTGAAGTCTGAGGGCCTTTTTCTTTTACCAACTGCACTGAGGAGATGGTTCTGACATTCCACAACAGACATGCAAAAGTCTGGTGGCCCAAATCCAAAAAGTGAAACCCAGACCTGAGGTTTTAGGATACAAATGAAGCTGGAGTAAACAATTCATATTAAAACCCCATGCTGTGCCTAAAATCTTAACATGTGTCCTTTCTCTTTCAAATGAAATAAGACCAAAGACAGGAGATCAACTTTTTAGGTGATAGAGACTTTAAGCACTCCACTAGAACACAACTCAGTGTCAGTAGAAAGCAGCTGAATGACATCCATCAACATAAAATACATCTCCCATATGAGCAATACTGGGCAAAGTAATAGAGAAAAATCAACAAAACTGTCTCAGGAACAAGCCTGCAGCATTTTTCTTTTATAAAGTAGTTTATTAAAATACTAGAAACTGAGATATTAGGATGTACCCGTGGGCTTTCTGAAAGGGTCCTCCGTGCCACCATCAGTAGGAGCTGCTGCTGAAGTGCACTTGCTGCTTGATCCCCAGAAGATGGTTCTTGGCTCTCTGAAGTGGTAGTACTGGAGGAACTGAACTGTATTTCACTGTGCACAGAGGGAAGAAGGGAAAGAGACCATTTTGAAAAGCAGTATTTTCCTACTAGTTCAGAAACAGTACAGGAGGAAGCCTGCAATTACAATACTGTTTGGCTCACAGGACATGATGCCTTCCACCTCCAGAGCTGAAATCTAGCCCAGGCCCACAAACAGTTAACACCCGAAGTTTTATTCACATGCTCCACTACATTCAGAGAAACATATACTGCTGTATCACCTGCGTTCATCCTGAGATTAACACCTACAATGAGTCACACTTGAGAAGTGCCTTTTTCTGTCCACTGACAATAATTCAGGTCAAGAGCTGCAAATTCCCAGAGCAATACTGCAGGATAGCTGCTGCAGAGATCCTGGATTAGCTTTCAAACAAACCCACTTAGGTACAAAGCTACTCTGGCCTCATCTGCACTGAATCCGGTGAGTACTAGTTTACCCTACTGAGAATTAAGGCTACAGTAACTTCCTTCTGCCCTCGCACAATGACAACAACTAATTTACTTAAGGCTACCTCAGATATCTCTTGTACTGAGTGTGAACTCACCTTGGAAGGGACTTGAGCAAGACGCTTATTCCCCCCACCCCATGTTTACTGCTTTGTGTTGTAGATACAGTGCTTAAACAGTTTACTTGAGGAGATCTGCACTTAGAGCAGCGATACCGGTTGGTGTGCTACTATGCCATGGTCTCAGCAAGAACTATATTGAAATGAAATAATTGTTACTTGGGGAAATGATCCGTTTTGAGTACTTCTTGCTTGATCTCTTCCAAATGGGTTTTTATATATCAGACACCCTGCTCTGAGCTCATTACCCCCCTGCCACTGGAAGCTTGCCTTGGGCTTTCATTACTTTCATACCTGCATGAGGTAAAAGCACGCCATGCTCATGCAAGCTAGTCAATACCTATTGTTCCTATTTTCCATAAAGGAAATGAGAGCAATCTGCCTACAGTCAGCCAGAAAGTCTGGTAAGGCAGAGAGTAAAACTCATCTTGCATACCCTAAGCTTGCCCCCCAAAGCCACCTTATTCTAGTTCCCAAAGCCTGTCATGTAACCCTTGTTACAGCCTCGTGGTTGTTCTGACCATAACTCTTAAATGGAGCTGCAGCATCTGGTGCTGTGCTGGGATGAGGTTCAATATCTGGATTAGAAGCAGGACTGAAGAGCCACACCAACAGACTGAAACACCCACGCTCATTCTCCTTCTACTCCAAAGGGCTTGCTAGCACTGCTTGGACCAACAGGAATGCTAGCAGCCTGAGATATCACCAGAGGAGCTGTTCTGTCTCTGGTCTCTGAGCCAGATAGCAATCAAGGCCTTCAAAAGTGCTGGGCTATCAGGCTTGGATCCAGATCTGATATTCACTGTCTGCCACTCCAACAGAACTATCAGCTGAGTAGAAGTGACGCTGTCCCATGTTTGTGATCCTAATGGCTTCCCCTGCATTCCCCATTCCTCCTGCTACAGGCAGAAGCATGATCTCCTCCAGAGTCAGGACAGTTGCCACGTTCCCTTAGGGCAGTACTAGAAAACAAGGACTTACTTCGTCCAATTCAACCCACTTGATGTCCCAGTCACAAGGCAGGACCCCTTAAGAACGTATCTCTCATGGGTCTTCTTTAGCACCCTGACAGCAAGTCAGTAACAAAAAAGTACAGAAGGGATGAGAACAGATCCAAGATCCCAGATCACAATCAACAGATTTAGGCAGGCAGAAAGGAGAGGAAGACGAGAGGCATGCCTCTCTGGAGGAAGATTCCCACAGATAAGGACTACGGAGGATAGCCATGCCTTTTGCATAGTCTGAAGTTCCCTACTCAAGGGCAACCATGTCCAGCTTGAAGGAAGGGAATGGATTTTGATTGCTTCCTCAGGATGAGCTGCCCTGTTCCTTGTCATTGCAGGTGCAACCCTTGGGCTCCCTGTTCACAGCAGAAAAGAGAGAAATGTAGCCCAGGGTGTATAGGAGCACTACCCTGGGAATTCCTGCCTAAAGCTGACTCAATGCAATGACAGGGGAGCAGAACAGTGGCAACTTATGCCTTCCTAAATGAAGAATTAAGCTCCAGTAACTTTCTGCATCTATCCTACAAAAGCCAAGTGGAGTCGAGAATGTATCTGGATCAGATCATGTCTTTTATCCCACATTTACCAAGAATGGAAATGGCAGAAGAACAGATAGGCCAAGATATTCCCCTGGTACTCTGCACTATCAGTTCACAGAAAACTTTTTTTTTTTTTTTTTAAAATAAACTTATTCTTGGAAGAAGTCTTAAAAAATCAAATCATCTCCCAATAGACTTGAACTGAAAAGCCAAGTAAGCCCATAGTTCTGTTTGCAGAATAAAACTCATAGCTCCACCTACCAGCAACGGGCAGAAGAGCCTGCAAGCAGCTGGGACACTGACCGTGGAAAAGTTGAAAACTTCATAGGCCTAAAAACACCATTGGAACAGAGAAGTTGGGAAGGCAGAGATAGCAAAGAAACAATTCCAAAATCAGAAACTGTCATCCAGCCTTCATCTGCCTCCTATGCCTTTTGTTCTTCAGCCTCATCTGTCTGTCTCTTCTTACTCTATCCTCATCCACTCAGCTCAGTTCATGTTTGCTGGTTTTCTCCCTTATCCCTATTTTCCACACAACTTCCTTCTGATACTCATTTTCTACCTCCCTGATGCTGAATCGCTCACACAGCTACTGAAGAAGCTCTGTTTTATCTGGTGACATTGTTGCTATACTGACAGCAACTACCAGTAAGAAATGTGATGGTGGTGTTTGTTTTTGTAAGCCTATAAACTAGATTCTGTAAATTTATTATCATATATAAATAGGAGCAAACAATCTCTAATCATAAGATCATTATAAGACCTGATCACAGTATAGCATGAAATCTCACTGAATAGAAAATCTGTTCATTTGCAGAATCAAATTAATGTTACCAAGATCTACTACAGTAAACTGCACCACTAATGTAAGCAAAGGTATAATTGAGCCAAATTTTGAATAATAAATTATTAACTAAAAATACCTTTGATAAACATACAAACTATGCGGATCAAATGCAAAAGATAGATAGCACCCTCTACTGATATCTGGCTATAAAGGCAGGAATTTTTTTCTGGCTCATAATTCAGTTTTGCAACAACACTGAGTAAACATAAGCATGTTGAGCAATCATACAACACTGAAAGTGTTTTAATATAATCACAGAGAACTGGAAAAATCTTCCTTTTCGCTCTCTTAATTATTCTGTGACAGTTGCCTTATAGCCCTGGAAATTTGACACAAACCATTCAAATATAACCCAGCCCAAGTCATGTCCTTTGTTTAGGATTAGCTAGCCTTGAGTCTGAACACCTCCAGGTGAACTTATTATACAGGCATGCCATGCAGTTACTAAGAATTTCCAGTTAATAAAGTAGTTTTGCAGGGCTTGGCTAAACATCATTTTAACCTGCATGCAGGAGAAAGGACAAGGAACATCACAACAGCCACACTAACACAAGGACCTTCCTCTTGTTCCTTATGCGCCTAAAACCAGAAAGAGCCTACTAGACTGTTTCAGGCAGCTGCCTGTGTCACTACAAAGCTTAACAGATACCTACAGTGAAAACAACATAGCTAAAAGGTATTTGTAATGCTCACTAAAACATCACTCAAGTCAAAGCAGCTATGGCTGTGATGTTTGAGGAAGAATCAGAGCAAAGCTCAGCATTGGGAAGCTCCCCTTCTGCACATCCATCTGAAAAATCACTTCCAAGTTACTGGTCCAAGGTGCATTCAAATCACTTATCAAACAGAAACCTGAGTAACCTGGTTGTACAGGAGCCAGCTGGTGCTAACAACACAGCAGGAACCCCAAACGCCCTTTCAAATCAGACAGTTTGTGGTACCAACTGTTGGAAGTGTTGGATCAACAGCAGCCCATAGCTCCTCGATGGTGCCTCTTTTTCCAGTGCTGTTGCTGACATCCTCCTACATCAGCAGCTTTGATCCTTCTCACCTAAAACGGCCTCCCTGATGTTTCACGTCCCAGCCACTTTTATGCCTCATCACACAGGCCTCTTCCTACATCTCTACTCATTGCTCATTAGGTAGGTCTCCACTACAAAGCTGCCAGCACTAATCTGACCACGGTATTGCACAACTCAGGACTGGGACTGAATCTACTTTGCATACTGCCCATTTAAGCAGATGATGATTTATAGTTCCCAAATGTACTACTAAATATCAAGACTCAAACTACAAAGTGACTTAAAGCATGTAAGAAAACTGAAATATTCAAGAGCAAGAGCAGCATTAAGACTGGATAATCACAGAATCCTAAGGGTTGGAAGGGACCTTGAGAGATCATCGGGTCCAACCCCCCTGCCAAAGCAGGTGATAAACCTGATCATAACAAACATGAAAAAACCACGAAGAAGAGGCAGCCTTCACTTTTTTGGTCAGAAATTACTAGTTTCACAAAGAATACCATTAATTCAGAATGCATATTTTAACTTTCCTCGCTGGTTAGTGCTGAGGGGAACTCAAGCTAAAGATGAAATCTCCCTTAAATCTTGCTCATTGCTCTCTTTTGCTATTTAGATGATGGGATTTGGGGAGGACTTGTGGCATTTGTTTTAAACAGCCATAATACCACCTCTAACAATAATAAGGTAGAATGCCCCCATTTACAGAACAGGAACACTGGATGAATCCATTTACTGACAGAACAGAGAGAAAAGAGTACAAGGTCACCGTTGACGTACTGCAAGGGACTGCAGAATGAGCAGTGGTACATACTAAGTTCAAGTCAGATCCTGCTTATGGACAGGAAAGCCCTGCAGAGCACGTTACCAGTAGCAGAGCAGGCAATACGAAGGCAGGAGGTTATGCACACCTTCTTACTTGGGTGCTGTAAGAATGGGATCCGCTCAGTACACCCTTCCCTCTCTGTATTCCCAAGGTTTTTAATTTGGTAACAAGCATGTCGGTTGTTGACCTTTAAGCATATTACACTACAGAGCAAAGATCAACATACTAACAACTGTAAAAACAAACAGCATGGACTACCAGATTAACTAGAAGATGCATTTTGAGAAGATGTGGCTTTACTGGAATAAATGCATTAACAGCACACACTTCCATTGCCTCCACAGTCTTTTAAAGCATGTTTTAACTCGCCTTACGAAACGGAGAGGGGAGGGAAGAGAAGCCAGTCCCAAGAGCTGAAGTACCACTGAAAGCTCCTGGTCCTGAAAAGGATTTTGCTGCCATCCCGCGGCAGCGTAGCTCCCTGGAACCTCTGAGCCGCCTCCTGTTGAAAACACCCTTCCCTGCTCTCTGGTCACAGGGAGAAAGGGGGAATTAAAAACCCCTAAAACACAGGGAAGGATTTTAGGTGGCCAAACTAACACAAGGGTTTCTTCCTGTCCCTAGCAATGAAGGAGGAAAAAGCCACTGAGTGTTGTAAAAGAGTACTTTTCAGAAAAAAAGCCCAGTGGTTTTATTACAATTCAAAACATTACTGTTCTCAGCAAGCACATGAACACACCATGCTCATTTATGTATTGAAGCAGGACTACGCTCAGGTGACCAGCTCATCTGAAATCACTGAATCCCAAAAGGAGCTATATAATATTTGTCACATCTGCTTCAAAAACAGACTCAGCTGCACCACTGCACAACCTGCCAGGCAGCTTTAAGAAATCTTCAAATCAGCAGTCTTGCTACAGGAGTGGGTGATCTCTGTTACTACCTTGCTGCGAAATATAAAGATGGTTTAGTGATAATGCTGTCATTCTAAAAAGGGATTTTGAAACACTAAAGTTAAATTAATAAATCTACTGATAGGTCTACTTATTCCTATGAGGAATAAATCTCAAAGGCTCGGGGAATTTTCCAGCAATGAACATACTGAAGTATTAATGGATTTATACAGGAGGCATACAACAACACTAAGGCATTCAGATAGATACTTTCATATAGGATAACGCACTTAAGTAGCTCATTCACAGATACAACTGTAAATCAAATAAGTTAACTCGCTGATTTGAAGCTCTCTGTTGCCCAGGGCCAGAAACACTAGCACTCAGCAGCTATAAAGGCAGGTAACTTACATTATTGTCTTAGTACTTGTTAGTCACTATTTTGCTGCAACTACTTCTTTGGCCCTGCAGTTGCTAAAAAATACATAGTCCCAAAACAAAAAAAGCAAAGCAGATATTCTTTTTCTTAATGGGGTTCTCTAACCATACAGCAAAGCACTGTAGACACAAGCTAGTGAGAAGCCTGGTTTGAATGTCAGACCCTCATCTAAAAATGTCAGTATTTTAGAGGACCAATTGCTCAGAGGAAACACGTGAAGTCCAATATGAATGCATGCATTGTACTGGTATGGATGAACCAGGTGTAATAATAAAATACTACTACTTTACTTTTATTACTACTTTAATAATTATCCATATAAATAAAAAGATACACTACCAAGAAAGCAGGAGAAAGCTCAAATGAGAGAGGTTTTTTTAAAATACATACAAGCAGCTAGGTGTTTGCACACAACTGATTTCAAATGAAAGCCCGAGTGTCACTTGGGCAGGAAGGAGAATCTGTAGCTAAGATAGAACAATTATTCCCCCCCGACCCCGCCAGGGCTGGGCAATCATTCTTCCTGCTCCAGTTCTCAAATATTTCAGCTGCATGCCATACATCCGTTTCTGTGGCCTATATTAGATATTTATTTTAAACTCCAGCTTCTATTGCACATATGTAACACAGCAGCCTCCTGATGCAATTTATGGCTACTGCTGACTGTTGCCAGACACACAAAGTGATAAACTGCAACTAGAGGTCCAGTACTTAAGCCTATATATGCATTTGAATGAATCAAATGCTTTTCCATCACAAAGTTGGATCACTGGTGGTAAAAACAGATTGTTCTGAGAAAAATACCAATTCTATCCTTTTAAAATCATGTGTGTTATTATAGCATCTTGCACAGAACTGAGATTTTCAATATGGTTTTCTTCTCAGGAGTTTTAACACAGGAGAGAGGGAAATGGGCTCCAGAATACAAGCAGCATTCTTACAAATTGTATTCACTCAGAGTATTTCTTGAAATAAATATAAATGGCCAAATGTCTCTACAGCTTGTGTGGGCACAACTCCAGTTGGCTTTAGAAGATCTAATACTTGATTTTACAGACACAAATGGCTTAGACTCAAAAAGTAGCCCTTAGTTTCTTTCCTAATTAAGAAAAAAACCCAACAAAAAACCCCAACCTAAAACAACACAAAAACCCTTTTTTCCTTTAGCTACACACATCTCTCTCTTTCAGCTAACAGAGCATTCCCAGGCTGGTATGGGCATATCCGCATCAGAATTCTGTGCGGACCACCTTCTGTATATTCTTAAGCATAGTTTACCATAGCACGTGTGTGTCTATACATACAACAACACTAGCTCTGCGCTTTAAATGAAAACAAAGGATGCAGAGAAAAGTGTTCAAACACCCATAAACACTGTTCAGCATCTAGCACGACCCTACAACAGCATGCTTTTCAAGGGTTTTGATGATCTCACCTCATCTCAGCTCTGAATATCCATGAGCATGTCAGAGATGGATTGCAATACACCTGAGCAAAACAGCATGAGAAAAATGCAAACTTTTTTTGGAAATAAATCCAGCCATCTTGAAACTAATTTGTTCATAATAGCTGGCAAAACACTATGGTGAAATAGAAATCATGGTTATAGATAATCAGTGAAACTTCTGGGAGAAAACATTTGAGTTTCACAGTGTCATCACATTATTACGTCTGTGAAACACTTCTGGCAGAATCATAAAAATCTTGACTAGTTAATTCCTGATTGGCAATATTTGCAAAATTATTTCAAGCAGCAAAGCAGAAAGAACAAGTAATCTGAATGTATAAAACCATTAGAACATGTAAAGGATTATCATGTAAATACAGGCAGTTATCTAGCAAGTTCATACCTAATAGTGTTATATGTCAGTACCGGATGTTCTGTTCCAGGTTGCTCCAAACACTATTCCTTTGCAGTATTAACACCATTTTGCACACAGTAAACATTTAGAATACATTTTTGGTAGGAGTAAAACTACACAGAAACTACTAGAATAGTAAAGTGTGTTATATTAGTCTCATCAATTTCCTGCAAGCTTGCTTCTGCAGCATAAGTGAACACAGACATGAAGATGTTTCTAAGCTCCATCACTGAATTAAAAACCGACTGCCTCATTCATCATTGAAAAGAGTGATCAAATAATAAAATTTCATATGTTATAGATTCAGGCAGTACATAATTTTAGTACCTGATACTTGGGAAAAGAAACAACAGTTTACATAAGTTGAACAGCATTTTTCATAGGAGCGAAGCCAGAAAGGCTAACATACCTGTAGATCAACCTTCTCAAGTCACTTAGAAAGACAGGGCAGCATTTGAAACACGTTGGATGCAAGCTACATTACTGACAGGTATCCAACACTGACACATTTTTCTTCAATATGTATGTGTAGACACACACAGAGGTCACTTGACCTTCTAAACCAGAACCCCAGGATGAAAAGAAAATCTATTTAGTAAACACGTTTAAAAATATTAGCCTGGTAACAGCAAGTATGCACAGAATATATGACTGCTGTTAAATATATATATTGGCATTGATATATACCTATGTCCCTATTAGCCTCACTACTAGGAATAGATCACACAAATCATGCAAAAATAATTAATCCTCTTGTTACAGTTACTCTAACTTTAGGGGGTTATGCTTTCACTGATGTTTATGAGCCATGTTACATGTAGTGTTCAAATAACATGATACCTCACATTCATGTTTTTGACTGCTTACCAAAACTGACGTGTTACCTAAAGAAATTCAAAATTCCTAGGAAACATCTGCTTACAGTCACAGACAGAACAGATGTGTCAGAGCGTCATTGCCTTACTAACTCTTCCTTTCTCCTGACCCTAGAAAACAGCTAGATACCTCTAAAAATGCTTCAGCATGCACATTCCTTCACTTAATTTTGAAAGGATGTGCGGTGGTTAATGATCATGGGGTTTACTTTGCATCACCAACCCAACAGGAAGAATTTTCTCTTGAAATCCTACCTGCTCTAGAGAAGTAAAATGTTAAAACATAGTGACCATTTGGTGAAAAGTCAAACGAAGTGTGCAAAAAGGCAGTTCATGCTTATACCAGGCACCCATTTTATATCAATGTGAATTCTCTCATCCTTAGACGCCAGCCACACACCCAAATCACACCCCCAGAAACGCTAAGGATTCCCTGTAAAGAGACAACGGCTAGCAAAGAACTTAAATGTAATGGGGCAGAAGAGTATTTTTCAGGATGAGAAAGCCATTTTCAATTTCCCACTCCAAAACAGATTTAAATGGTCTTTCTGTAACTAGCTGCTAACCTAATCCATGAGCTGAGAATACAGTTTACACTTTTTGTCTTGTCAGAGCCTGTCACAAAGCCATTTACGGCTAGAGGTGAAGTTGGCAAGGTAATAGAAGCATCCAATTTAGAGGTAATTAGCTCAGCAGGGAGCCCATTCCACAAGGACTGCTGGCAAGAGGTGTTGCTGGCAAGGTAACAGACAAAAGTGAGGTTGGGGTAATTATATGAACAACAATTGGGGAATTGATTAGCCACCCGCCAATGTTTAAATAACTCATAAAACTGGGTAACAAGAATCACCTGCCAAAGTGAGGGTTGAGATGGAAAAGTAATTATCTTTTGGGTGATCATTACAACATAAAGGCCTCCTTTAAATTTGACTGGGCTAACTTGGGTTTCTAATTATTTTAAAAGCTGGACTGCCAGACTGGTGAGAGAGAATTTGGTGAGACACAAATATGGAGACAGTTTGAAACAATCCTAATGCTCAATAACCTTTGAGTTAAGAGACAATTTTAGAAATTATTAAGAAGACACTGTTCATATTACATTGAAGAAGCTCTGAAAATTTCCAGGACAGGCACTGCAGGTACAGGTAAATACTTTTATTAGGCCAACTACTATTGTTGAAAATACAAACAATAAACCAAAAACAAACAAATTAATGTGGTAGAATATATGTTAACATTGATGAACTCGAGAATACTCCAAAAATCAGCTCACAGTGCTGCACAGCCAAAAAGAGATGATGACCACTAACATTTGAAACCAGTCAACTCCCTCAAACAGCATTGCTTCCAGCATTAAGGAGTCTCTGCAGGGAGAAAGCACAGACCCCTTACAACTTGGACATCTGCTTTCTCTGGCACATCGTACTCCATTGCTGTCCCCCCAGCCCTTTACAAAGGAAGAGCAGGAAGCACACAGTAGTGTAAAACAGAAAAAAACCACAGCATCACTTCTCTGACACAGCAGCATCGTTAGGACTTTGCACTATTTGTGAGAAATGGATTTCAGAAGCCATGCCAAAAAGATAAATAAAATGTTTACAGGCCAGAGAAAGGCTACTTTAATTTCACTTCCTAATAATCTGTAGAGAAATGCCAGACTGGTTAAGACTTTACTACTGGAGCAGACAAAAGTAGACATAAATAGTAAGTTATAATTTGAATTTAAAGTCTGCCTGAAGGTTTTCCTTAATGGCTTCTTTTGAGGAATATTTAAATACCTTCTCCAGTTTTGCACAACTTAGTTAAATGGTATTTACCTATGGCCAATTCATAAGGCAATTACATTATTCTTGACAAACCAGATAGAGTTCATACCCTCCCCAGTCAAAATTACCTCCCCCTTCATGAGCTGTATTACTCAGGAGTGCCACAGCTCCAAGCACACAAGCCCCTCCAATGTGCTGCTTCCCCCAATCACTTTCCCCCAAGCAACAGGCCTCTTGCCACCATCTTGGCCTGGGCCAGTTGTTCTCCTCAGAGGAGCACCTCTGCCCACAGTCTGTGCACAGCCATCTAGTTCTGACTCAACACAGTTTTTTTTCCTTTAGGAGCAGCTTAATGCTATAAAGCAAGCATGATTGGTGAAAAGCTTAGAGAACCACTGCAGACCTATCATTCTGCATAAACTTATTCTAGATTCTGAAATCTGGGCTTCCCAAAATCAAAACCTTATCCCACCTATTCAGGGAGGATGCCAGCCCTTATGCCCAGGCATTAATCTCCTGTATCCTTTGACCTCATAAAATCTAATGACTGATTAGCAGATTCACACACCAAACCTAAAACTATTGTTTCTGCACCATCTTGAGTACTCATAAAGTAGTACTGTCAGAGTCATTTCCTTCTCCTTAGGTAACTTTTTGATGGGCTGGAAGAAGCTAAGGACATCTTGGAGGTGCTTTCATTGTTTGGCCTTGATGATCTTTATGGGTCCCTTCCAACTCAGAATATTCCATGATTCTATATCTCTTTTCTAACATCCTTTCATAACAGCAGCATCTCCCACCAGCATGGGCTACTTGCACAATGAACATCTCCATCAGAGGGCAGCCCACTCTCAAGGGAATCATTTCTGTCAAGAGCTCTCTACAGACAGAGATACAGAAGAAACTATCTGAAGTGATGATTGATTATACCTTGTGCTTGATTTTGCCTTTTTCTTCCATAATAAAAAGATGGTTTGTTAATAACTGTGACTAATTAGCTTATCTTAACAATGGACAAAAAAATCAACCTGACGTAAGTGGCATGCACGCCTGCAGGTGGGGGGTAGGAGGAAGGAAACATGCCTGATTCCTAAACTGTCTTTAAAGAAGATTTGCCCTTCTATTTTGTACAGGCTGAAAGTATTCCATATTGTCTAAATACAAAATGACTTGTTGGTGAGCACTTGAAGAAACACCACAACCCCCTTCCTTCCAATGCTACCATTCAATCTCTGCATCAGATGGTTGGAACCGCCCATTGAACAAACAGCTCTCCATAATCTCTGGCCTGATCGTCTCACAAAATGCCCTTGCAAAAACCAGCTTGGGCATGCCTCATGCTTTCTTGTCCTCTTCCCTTGTTTTTCATGTGAACTTCTGCTGTGTTCTTTCCTTCATACTGCTCTGTTCTTGGACAAGCTCTCGTTCTGCCTTCCCATCGACTCCCATGCAGAAACAAGTCCTGGGAACCTACTCATCTTTGCTGCCCTGTTCTGTTCCACAGTCTGAACTGGCCCTGTACTCTCAGATTTCGAAGAAAGATGCTGATCTTGATAACTCAAGTGCATGTAAAAGGCTGCAAAGAATATCTCAACTTGGTTTTGTTAACTATGTTTAGCAGACTGCTTAAAAGTAATTCACATCCCTAGAGGTCTGCAAACCACAAACTAAAAACCACCAGCACCTAACGCAGTACAGAGATGTCACATAAGCATCTTGCTATGACAAATTCAGAAGGGCTTCTTCTATGAGAAGGAAGATCGTTCTTTTTTTTTCATAAAAAAATCTGATTAACTGATAAACATCAGGGGACAGCAAATTGTTTCTGAACTTAGGACAGATTCAAGTTCATAGTTACAAGATGGGGGAGGAGGGGAGTATTCTGTGCATGGTGAAACAAAGAGTTGCAAGGGTTAAATGTCCCCAAAATAAAAAGTTTGATTTTAGGTCAAAGCTGAACTCTAACAGGTTGGACTTTTTGCATTTTGCAAAGGCAGGACATTTCTACTGTAGGTGAACTCAAATTAAATACTTTTTTGTCCATCTTCACCCACTAACTGTTAAAAAGTGTCATTGTCAGGTCTCTCATAACAGCATTCTATCTAAAATGACAACACTGCTCTTAACATGGTCCAAAACTTTTCAAAAGCCTCCACTGAAAGCCAAACACTTGAAGGACAATATATAATATTAACAATGACCCTTCTCACCACCTCAATCAACTTTTCAAAATACTGTGGAACAGAATGAAAAACAAAATTATTTAACACAAATACTTTGGAATAGTTCAAATTCTTTTTGCAGGTATGCACCCAACAGATCACACAGGAGAGCATGGAAAAGAGAAATTAATACGGGATTTATGTGGATCACTCTGAAAAGACCTTTGAAAAAAGAAAATTGTTCAGATATTGTTTCAGAGCAGCACACTATCATTCAAGACTTCATGCAAAGTGAAAGGCTCTGCTGCTAGGATCCTCAGGAAGCAGTGCCACGGCTGAAACTGACACAGCACTAAAAATCCACAAGGGACCCAACCAAGCATGGGAAAAGAGGAATGCAAGATTCAGAGAACAGCTGATAACAAACAGTCTCACTTTACAAGTTTTATTTACGATCTCATTTGTAATTGTCACACTGCCTTTGGCTATTCACAGAAACTAATGAACACACGCTGGATAGCTGGTTTTCTTTTACACCTTATCAATATTCTTAAAGCAGACGCTGTTTTAGCATGGAACAAAAAATGCACGCTTTGGCATCTCTAGGCTAGATTAGCACATTTAATCTTCAATACTCCTCTTCACTTGCATCTTTCACAGCTACAGTCAGTTGCATATTTTCTAGCAATGAAAACTTTTAACATTTCTAAAAATAAGGGCCTACTTACTGAGCATTTGACATACAGTCGCAATTTGACAGCTGATGTCGAAAATTCCCTTCCTTCTGACAGCCAGCTTTTAAATAACAGGACCTAATTTCCCCTTTAGAAAATACAGAGGAAAAAAATCAGTTCAATGATACTATCATTTGCATTTGTTTTACCTACAAAGTTCATAAAAAAACACACAGACACATTTATATAGACATACAGACACATTTCTATACATCGTTTTCAGTTTGTGCACTAGGTCAACTTTAGACTTCAGAAAGCAAATTAACATTTGAACAACTGAAAACCTGAGATTAATCAAAACACAGAGTGACAGTAAAAAATGTACAGTACAGTAAAAATTTAAAAGGTATGTAAAGTAAATGCAAAACCCATATATTTAAGCTAGTTTAAAATGTAAAATCATCAGATTTCTTCCTTCAAGACACAAAGGTGAGGTCAGGAAGCACAAAGAGACAAATTCTGCTAAAAGTGTAGCCACTGCTACTCTCTCCTTGCCTACACAGCAAAAAGTGTAACTGCTCACTGAGCCAGAATATGCCATCTGCCTGACTGGCAGCTGCTGCGCTTAGCCCCACAGCAGAAGAGGAGCTGTGGGGCTGCAAGCAAGGTGAGGAGGAACTGGCAGAAAACCAAAGCACCTCTGGGGTCACCAACCCAGTTACCATGAGAGCTCATTCCATGCTCGTTTAGAAGGCAGCTTTAGGGAAACAAGGCTTTTGGGATGGCTGTTGAAAGGAACAGGACAGTACCTCACACTGCACAGAGTTCAAGCCACCACCAAGCTTCAGCCTCTAGGAGTAGCTGCAGAACAATGGCATACCAAGTATGGGCATGGGGCAACACTTAGTCACTCCTTAATTCTCTTGAAAGAGTAGCAGGCCACAACTTCAAATGAGAGCAACCCCCTTGCGATCAGAGAGCGTTCAGCCTGAGCCAGCAGAAGCACAAAACAGGAGAGAGGAGGAACATTCAAAAGCAGCAGTCTTCTGGCCTCATCAGCTTTTTTTGAGGATGATGTTTGGAAGATAAACTTCACATACTGTGTAAGACTCAGGTCTGTGATGGTCGCTGTTGGATTTTGAAAACTCTATAGTTATGGCTGATCTGACTTTAAATTACTCAGCTTTTTTCTTTCATGCACAAAAGACAAACATGTAATTGGTAACAAACAAAATAAATATCCTTCCTGAGCATCTAAAGTTTCTTTAGACATTTCCTCACACATTGCATTTATTCCAACCACAGAAACTCACCGTTTTCATCTATGAACACATGCATTGCATCCACGGATAGCTCATCTTGCACAGACGCCTCAGGTCCACTTATTACTTGCAAGACAGAACTGTCCTGCTGAGAAGTTACCCGGTAGATTATCTGCCTTTGCCTGTTGCCCTGGTAACTTGACACAAAAATGTTTCAAAACTACTATGAGGAACTTTTTTCTTGTTCTCAATAAAACAAAAAGAAAGAGAAGTTAATTAAAAGTTTATGTCATTTCTACTCAGTGAAACAAAACAGCTTACATCATAACTTTGAAGTACAAAATTGTAAAGTAAACTGGCCTTACAGTGCTGCAAATTTGGCAGACTCTGGTAGCACCGGACTAGTACTAGCACGATCTTGGCTTTGTACATCTGATCTTTCCTGTTTAGGAAGTTGCTCACAGTGCTTTTCTGTTCCCACCATTTCTTCTTTTCTCTCCGTCGACTGGCTATCTGGAAAACAGGGCAGAGAAGTGAAACCTCTCCTCACTGCACTTTGAAGCAGTTAGTTTTGCTAACTACAAAACAAGAGCATCTAAAAGAGAAAAGCTAAGAAGTACTGCCAGGGATTACTAGTTTTATGCAAAACATTAAAACTGACTTAAAACAAGGCAGTCACGGGAATCTGGATGAAGAGGTACTCTGACTTGAGGGGGCTGCAGGAATGGGCTGTTTCAAGAACAGGCCTGCCTGAAGCAAAGGACAACCGAGGAAATTTCTGCTTTGCTTCTCCTATTGTTTCAGAGGGAAGCAATCTGTCCCTAACCTAGAATGGTGATAGGCAGCAGCAGCCCTGGGGGCCGTAATATGTTCCCAAGCTGTGTATGCTGACTGCAAAAGATGGAGCACTGTCCGGCTCCCCTTTTGCAAAAGGGAAAGCAGCACCTTCAGAGGAAATAGAGCTCTTCTGACTAGAAAGCAGGTAGCTGCCTAATCCCTCTTCATCATCGGCTACACACCTAACAGAGGACAAAATGGCTAAGGAATTTCACAGTGGATTTTCCTCTGCTTGGAAAATACAGAGCTGTTAGATTTTTAAATAACCATGATAGAAGTTGGACAAGTCTACTACTCTGAATACTAACTGTATTTATATTGCCTCTCTACACATGCATATCATACATAGATATCAACTTGCAAGTTATAATCTCTCTTAGTTACTAACATTCATGTCAGATAGAACAAATATTCATGTCAAATTTTACAACTGTGCTCTGACTACAAACAAAAAAAATTTGGATCTTAAAGTGCAACCAAAGCAGTGATTCCACCATCACCATGTGCAGTCACATAATTAAATGTTTTAAAGGAAAAAATAAAATAAAAGGTTACAGTGGGAGATACAAAGAGTCCTGTTGCTTCTTGCACTGCACAAGCTGTATGGATATGTACTTACCCAGAATTCTTGCAATACCTACTGTTCAAACACCTTAGAAATCTAATCGTCAAGAAAAAAAAACCCACAAAATTTCTCCCCACAAAAATTCCATTCTACATTTCCTGCCAGTACATTCACCATCCTACCCTGCAATAACAGTGTCATAACTAAGATGGTCTAAGGATAAAACAGATGCAAGGCTTGTAGAGAGATGTCATATCTTTTATTAAGCAGACAAGCTTTTGGATACGCAGATTTTTCAGATCACCTACCTTGCTCTCCTCCAGCCATATCAGCTGATCTAATAACACATCACTTCTACAAACCAACCTACCTTGAGGAGTTAAGACATCTCTAGACCAGTTGTAATTCACAGGACACACCCCTCTAGTATCCTAAAGACTCAGACACACATAACCAATTTTCACTGCATGCATTTCACTTTTACTTCTCAGGAACAGGGGTGAGGGGCGTGGGGAGGGGCAGAAAAGAATGTGGAGGGAGTGGTCAATAATCCAGAAGCATAAGAACAGGTTGAATTGTAGCACCCCATCTCATTACAGGAGGTCTCAGCCCTTAAGGTGAAGTTCAACAAGCAGCACCACGCCTGAAAGAATCTCACCCACACCCCAGACACTCACCAGCAAGGGTACCAAGAGTGAGAGGGAGCAAACAGGCAATAGAGAGAGATACTAACACCTGCCTCAGAACACCAGTGTTCCTTCAACAAGAGGAAAAAAAAAAAAAGAAAAAAAAAAGCCTCTCACTACAACATGACATTCTGAGTCTCCTGCTCTCTTTCTGTAGCACTCTATGACCAAGGATCGCATCTTCTCGTGCAATACAGACAGTGAGTGTAATTTTGGTTTAGGGAAATGTTTTTGTCTTCATGCACAAACAGATACAACAGAAGAAAGTAGATCTGGAGGACCTATTTAAGAAAAAAAAAAAAGGAAAGGAGGGAGGGGAGCAAACAACACTTTTTCCTTTCCTAATTAAAGATTTAAACTCCATTTTAAGCAAAAACTTGTGTCTTATTTAATTGTGGCATTACTGAAGCATCTCCTCAATGATGTAAGTGTACCCGAGGGAGGTGGTGGACCCATAGACACCTACTTGAAATAACTTTCCTAAAGACTTGAGCTGTTCAAGCTGCAAGAATAATTGATAGAGATCAGAAATTGTGGTTTTAATAATCTAATTGGTCCCATATTGCCCAAAACTGGCTGTAGGGCTGGAACAATTAAAACGATTTTTAAATTTGATTATCTAGTGGTTTTAGAAAATGCCTCACACTTTTCCATTCCAAACCACAAACCTCGCAGACTTCTTTTCCCTGCAGTGGTAGAGTCATAATAATAAAAACACAAACAGCACTGCTTCTTACAGACTTTACATGCCAATCAGACAACACCATAGTGATGAGCATTTCTAGCACTGGAAAGATGGACCATGATGGGTTTGCAACTGTTTTTCACGATTATTACTCGTTTTCTCCTGAGTGACTTACACCTTCAGTATTTAAATGGAGATAGAGGTGTCTAGACTAGGAGTGTTCTGCCAGGGTATGTAATCAGCTCTACGTCACCAAATGCTCCTTGCGTGGAAATTGTGCTTGGCAAGGTTCAAGTTACTAGGGAAAACCCACTTCAAGAGCAAGAGAGGAGTAAAAAGCACAACACGGCAGCATACCCGCATCTTCCCTGTGGCCCCCTACCAGACCTGCTTACCCAGAGCAACCGCTCTGCACATCCCTGGTGTACACGTGGCTGGGCTCGCAGAAGACCCAAGCTCAGACCAAGGCTCTGCAAGTAACTTCATCATTTATCTGCAAATTATACACCACATGACTCAGATATGCAAGGCGTAACTACCAAGATTCACAGATAAGTGAGGCTTGGGGAAGGGTGGTTCGGAAGCGTCCTGCACAAACCACCAAGTTTCGGTCATTTTCATATTTTGGTTAAGCACAAGTTACACCCCTGAGTTATCCTGGTGAAATGCTCACAAGATAAACATCTCTTGTATGTCCTATATAGGAACAAGATGCTTCCTGCAAACATCTTTAAGCTCTATCTGCACTAAAGAGTTGTAACAGCATGGCAATAGTGATTATGGATAAAGCCTACCAACACTGACAAGTAAGCTCCTAATTTAAGTGCTGTTACACTACCAAAAATTTCCTCTGCCATTTAATTTTTTCCCTTCGTGGAACAAATTTTAGGTATCCTAAAGGATCTTTACAGGCAAGCCTCTGGTCCACACTGGGAGAAGGCTGAAAATAGTTTTACAGTAGAAATGGATCAGTGTTTGTACATACAGTACACATAATAACCAACTGTCAGTGTGTCTCAACTTCAAAAGTTGCTTTATTTTTAGGTAATTAGAATGAAATTTTATTGCTCTGAAACTTTTCTCCAAAATATTTTTGCTATGTTGTGCCCTATCTCTAGTCTCCCAGACATTTTTCCTCATCTTTTACTTGCATAACCCTATCCCAGTCTACACAACACACGCCTGTAAGTTAAAATTTCACTGTTGTCATAACTTCAAATGCCATCTGCTTTGAAATCTGGTCAAGCAGAATTAAGCCTGAATCTCTTCGGCTCATTAATTGCTCTGTTGAAGAATCTACTTCTTTCCACAATTAGCATGCTCCAAAATAGAAAGTTCTACTTGAAAATATACTTAACTCTGTGGCTGAACATGCAACACATACTTTCAAATGATTGTGTGCTCTTGTTAGTAGCTGGCATGAAACAAAAGCTCTGCAAGTCATGAACTGTCCCGTTCATATCTCTGGAAAACATATTCTAAGCATTTACATTCCCTGCTCTTTCTTCACTGACTGCATTAAACAGAAGCATCTAATTTCTATACTTCAATTTCAACCCAAATTTGTCTATTATGCCACAAACGTATTTAAAGAAAATCTGGTCATTCTCCAAACAGGAGCATCCAAGGAACCCAATAAAGTCCAGGAACTGCTATAAAAGCTCAGCATGGGCACTGAAGCAGCACACTGAATTAATTATCTGTTAATCTCTGCCATATTACAGGACAGGGAGACTTAAACACAAAAGTGACTTGCTCTAAACGATCTCCTAGGCTAGCAACAGTACTGGGAATAAAATCAAGGTTTTTGAGGTCTCATGTAAATAGTCTAATTGCTATACCTAACAGTTATGTCAGAGTACAGACCTCTGGAATAACCTCATGGTTTCCTTTTAGGTGTCAGCATTGTCATCAAGCATACTATTACCTTTAAATTTGAATACCAAAATGTTAAAATCTCAGCCTCTCAAGCCTTATGCATTGAGCCACAGATTTAAAGAACAGAGTTCCACACCCCATTTCCTCCCCATCCGAAGAGGGTCATATAACATGGCCTCTCTCTGGCACAAGGGTCAGGGATGGCACACAGCTGCTTGGAAAGCAGAGCTAGCATCCAGCAGAGTGTTGTGCTCCAGGTGCTACCCACTAGCTGACAAACTCCCCTCCTGACACCTCTCACCTTGGCTTTTATTTGGGATGGTGACTCAATGTACAAGATCCTTCTCCCCCATGATTATACGACAGATGATAGCCCTCTCTCTCACATGCAGGGAAGAAAAAAAAAAGCAACCCAAAAACAGTCTTCTAAAAATATCCACAGGAGCATGTTTTAGCTTTTTATAGAAGAAGGGTAATTGCTTGGGATCCAAAAGAACTCACTCAAGGTTGTGGTTTGTGCACTGCCCAGCATGATGAGCACCTTTTCTAAAAAGAGCCTGCAAAACATCTACATTCAGGTCACACAGTCCTGGTTTAGGTTCTCCTGCACCAGTCCCCACCGCTCCCATGGCAGGTTTTGGTCCCCAGGTGATAACATTACCTGTCCTAGATTACAAGCCAGCTGTGGCAGAGGAGACACACATGAGCAGTTGCCCTGCATAAATCTGATGCTTCAGGAGTATCAGAAGAACCCAAGATAGCCCCATAAACCCGGCTTTCCTTATTATGGAAAGCATTTCACAGACTGAAAAAAATTTGCAGTTGCCCATCAACATGTATTCATTACGTGGGCAGTGCAAGTTTGATTTAAAGCTGAAAGGACACTGGCCTGAAAGTAATTTTAGCAACTGAGAGTGGTGCTTTCTCATGATCTAGGGGAGATGGGTGGCAACAGAACAGCTCTTAAAATATAGGACATTAAAAAAAGCTATCACTAATACCTTAAATCTGGTATCCTTGGTAGTGTAAAGCAAGGCTTTCATTTTCTTGGTTTGCATTTTACTGAGCTATTTACTGGCAAAGGCTTACATGTTCAAAAATCACATATCCTCTGTCTCCACACAATTAACAAGTACATGGAAGGAGCACCCATAACAAAGAATCATCCAGGACATTCACCCACTTGCAAGACTATTCTGATGAGAACATTTCCCCGCCTTCTTCAAGAGATACAAAATGGCGGCTTTCTTACACACAGCTCTGAATATCCAGCTTTCCAGGAATTTGCCAAGTTTCTCACATTGCCTAATAAAGACCTCTGTGCGGTGCAATTCATGCTCATTTGGACCAAGCATCTATTATTAGCTGTTGCAAATGAGGCGGTTTGCAAGGTTAAGAGAACAAAAAACAAACACAACCCACCTCCTCTCTCAAAACAACTGGTGCATAGCTTGACTTGCTCTGTATTCCCTCCACACACGATTATTTTTTTTAACAACCACTTTAATGTGGGCATAATGTTTATTCAGATCTGTTCTAAGATGCTATTTTGTAATTGCAAGGCTGTAAACAAATTAAAGGCTTTCTCATTCCTAAAATCCAGACTTACTGTGGGGAAACAGCCAGTAATGACAGTAATTTATTTTAACAAACAGCACGTTCTGACTAGGCTAGAAAACAAAGCCTACTTGCTCTTAAAAATAACTGCCTTTGAACTACCTCTCCCTAGCTTTCAGATTGAATCTCCTTTTTTTCCCACAGCACTGGTCCAAGGTGCAGGAGACACCTCACAGCAACAGGAGCCACAGCCACCACCCCTGGTCTTGCAAGGCACCCCTCTTCCAGCCTTGCTCCTTTCCCAGGGGAGCACCCATGCCAGAAACAAGCATGGACCCATAATTATACAGGTACATAGCTCAGCTTCACCATCTCACATGAAGTTCTCCATCATACAGGCTTAAGAAAATAGGAAAGTAAGAAATTCGGTTCAGGCCCCTTTAAGTAACAGCTTGAGGGTTACTCGAGCAGAATCCTTTTGTTTCCTCACGGTCTTGGATAATTTTGTTTGCCACATCTAAAGCACAACAACTCCACATATCACTACAGTTTTGGGTTTGAGGGTTTTTTGGTCACTGTGGAATCTGAGTCTGATTTATTCAGATCACTCGTTGCTTTTGTTTATACAGCAATCTTCCCCACTCATTATCTGAGGGTACAGGCCCAAAAGCCCTTTACAGATTAGTTGCATTTTAAAAAAGAAAAAACCAAACCACCAAACCCAAAACTTACCTCTGAAATTTCTGTCTTTTCTCTTTTCCAGTTAGGTCACATCTCATAGAAGCCAAACTCTTGTGTAAATACTCCTTTTTGTGGCTGAGGAGCAGCAAATATTGCAAACCACTTGCTGTGACCCTCGTGTGTTGCTGCACAGGGAGGTGATCCGGTGCCCTGGGGACCTGGCAGGGCTCTCTGGGCTCAGCTGAGCAGGCTCTGGTGGAAAACAAGGCTTGCTCCCCACATGTCTTAGGAAACCAGGGAACATGGACCGCAGCCAGCTGGGCAGGCTGATAAACCTGACAGAGCAGGACAGACACTGCTCTGCAGAGCACACAGCCTGAAAAGGCGGGAAAGATGGGGAAGATAGACTAGAAGCGAGGCAGCAGGCCTAGAAGGAGCAAAATTTGACTAGGGAACAGAGCGTATGTATGGGAGAGATGAATGGAAACTGCGAGGAGACAAACAGCTTGAGGTGAGCTCAAGAGAGCAGAAAAGGCAGAACTGCATCAGTGTGGATTGCTAGGGAGAGCAGAAGGAAAGATGAGAGAGAAGCAGTATGAAGACAAAGGCAGGTGAGGAAGTCACACCAGAGGGATGCACAGCAGCAAAACATAGAGGGGATGAGCAGGGGAAGAGAAGGCACAAAATCAGAAGGGAGAAAGGACACAAGTGAAAGATGGAATGAGATACAGGTCTAATGTAACTGATGGAACAGATAAGAGGAAAGAGGTGAGAGAGTGAAAGGTAAACAGAATCTACATGTACATCTAGATACATCAAGAAAACAAAATTATCTGATTTTTTTAAAAAAATACAAAAATATGAATTCCACATATGTTTTTTTAAAAGCTGACAAACTGAAGTCAGACATGCTTTTTTTGTGTAATAGAAATTTCTTGCAGGAATGAGCTGCTGAAGCAGAGGCTGCCTAGAGCCTGCCTATAGACAGGGATACCATTGTAAAACAAGACCACCAAGCTCTTCTGCTCAGCGACATGAAGTTTCTCACCTTCCATGGAAAATAGGTATTGAGATTGTGCCCTCATAGGCTGTCTTGGAACAGCTTATTATAGGATCTAAGGTAAACAAAACATTTTGAAGAAGAGGAAGATACAGGTTGTCTTCCTTCATTTTGGCCCAGATATTCCAAACTGATTGCGCCGCTCACTTGGTAAGTACCCTGAGATTGCACCTGCCTTCACTGCACTGCATCTCGCATCCTCACCAAACAGTCCTAGTTTTGCCTAGAGATGCTACAAACACTTCAAACAATATTCCTTCCTAACAGAAAGAGGTCACAGAGTTAGGTGACAGCAATGAGAATGCTGATTAAGTATGTCTCTGTAAGAGCAATAGACTGGATTGCATATAGGTTTTAAAGTTAGCTGGGTGAAACCTTTTTTTATTTAAAAGTCCTTTTGATTACATGTGAACTTGCATGGGAGGAGAGAATTTTTCACTAAAATACCAAGAGTTATAATTGAAAAAAGAAAAAAAACACCAAGCTTTCCTCAAAGCCCAAATATTTTAGTTTTAAGCAACTAAAAATTTCTTACCTGTTGAGAAGAAACACGTGGGGTTTTTTTTTAATGCAGGAAGCTTAGGAGTACGTGTGTATGTGCACATATGCATTAGCTAAAAGTTGAACCATCACCAGTCACAGTTCTGGCTTTCTAGATACTTACATGCATACACAGACAACTCTTCATTCAGTGTGCACCTGGTAAGAGGGGCAAGGGTAGGGGTAATGCTATACCTGTACACATTTTTGTAAGGTATTTTTGATATTCCAACAATCCAGGCCTGCCACATGCACGCTATAGTAGATACATACTGGAAATATACTAAAGTTAACATATTTTCCAAACCAAAATGATTAAGGAAATAAAAACCTTCAAAGACCTGCAGCTGGCAGTATCACACTTTCACTAAATCACCTTGTCCCACCAAGCCCAGCCCTTCCCTGATCTTATTAGCAAAATCAGTTCTTGTCTGGGAATTTGCCCTATTGCAGATCTCAGGCTAAGCTGCTATAAATACTGTAGGTACTCACAACTGCTCTACTCCAAAACTATTAAGACATACACCATACCTCCAAGAAGCCCATTTTCCTTTGTTGTCTCCATTTTGACACTAGATTGATTAGATGCCTTCATCTTTGAGGTATTAATGGATTCCAGCAGGGACACAAACTCCAGAAAGTTAGATTCATTAGGCACCTGTCCTTCCTTAGCTTCCAGATCTGATTTAGAAGTTGGTAAGGTCTTTTCTTTGTCAGATACCTCCATGAAATTCTTACTTAAAAGCACATCTGTCCCACTGTCCACGCTCAGCACCCGCATGTGCCTCTTTTCATGAGCAGTTCTACAGGACTGTGGGTCTAAGTTCTGCAGGTCTTCCTTAGAACTCAAATCCACAGTCTGCACATTTTCAGAAGCATGCTCCCGATTTGGATCCGAACAAGTGTTAGTTTCTAAAGGAGTATTTGCTGGGTTGCTATGTTCCTTCACTGCATCACCCGATTCATAGCCAGAGCATTGATTGGACGACAGCTCTGCCCTCAAAATTTCTGGACTTCTTTCGCTTTCACTAACTTCTGGGTAGATCTGACCTTTGCTGTCATCAGACAAGTCAAAAGTGATAAGAGGGATTCTGAGCTGTTCATTAGTTCGCTGACTTTGCCAACCTGCTGTAACTACACCAGACTCGAGGGCTGAGCTTGTTCTCTCCATTCCCAGAGACTTTAAGTGGACAGAGCCTGCTAGGTCACTGAGGGTGGTATTTGGTGTAGTACTCATTGTGATGACAATTTTAATGGGCTCACATAGCTGATCTCCAGGAAGAGAGTTGTCCACGACTGCAACAGCAGTTTCACTGTCTGAACAATCAAGGTCCTCATGGGAATTACTGGCATTGCAAAAACTTTCCACATGCTCAGGATCTTTGGTTGCAATCACACTGCACTGTGGGCAGTTACTGGTAAAGCCTGTCTGTGGTGATCCATCTAGCAATTTCTCTCTTTTGTAGCTTTTAGGATTACTCAAGTGGTCTGAAGTAACTGAATTTTCACTGTCCCATGGCTCTGAAGAAACTCCAGTCCTTAAAATATCACCTTGTGATGAAGAAATATTGGAGAAGTTTTTAGCTATGTCTCTATCCACAAGGATATCTTGGGATCCGTACTGTCCATAGGGATGTCCATTACCTCCTTTTTCATTTATTTCATAACCAGAAAGTGTTTCCATAGCAGCTGGTTTTGTCGCTATTACTGATGCGATGGCACCTGAAGCAGAGGCTGTAGAAACAGGCAATATATCTGTTTTGATACAGGGTGAGGTAGATGAAACTGGTGGTGTAGCCTGGTCTTCTAATACCATGACACCTAATAAATAAAAAAACCCCAAAGACACATAGGAGTTAGCTCTCACAAGCACGAACACTGTGCATTATTGAAGTATGATCTTAATCAAGCAAAAATCTGATCCAGAGCAAAGGAAGCTCAGATGATGTAGCTGATTAATCAAGATCTTTAAAGTGGTTCCTAAGCAAGGATCTTTTTTTGTTAGTTACATGTGAAATGGTATAAAAGCAAGATGGAATCTTCCCAGATCAAGACAGGTGTAGCAGCATGTCTACTAAATTTAAATAGTCAAAATAGCTCAAGAAACAGCTAATATCAAACCTAAAATGTTTCGGAAATTATCCCCACTTGGGGAGATATGAAAGAAAGAATAAGTCAGTGTGGCAGAAGTTTGTCACACAACTATGTGCAGTTCCTAAATGGTCCCAAAGGATATGGCTATAAACCTTAACAAAAATGAGATAAACTGAAATATAATGAGACATCAAGGTGTAGACAAAGAAAGATGTGCTAAAATGTATGCTGCTGTGCTAAAGGTCAACAACCCAAACAGGAGTCTACAGTCAGAAGATGTTTAAGAGCTTTAAGATAAGGTCGGAGCATTGGTTTCCTGGTTTAATGCTTTCCAGAGGCAGAGAGTTTCCAAGAATATGGGGAGAAGGTTCTGTCATCTCCCCATGTGAAAATGGGAAGAGGTACTTGCATTCTTAACAATCCTAAACAGCTTGGGTGACAGCTGAGAAAGCTTAGTCTGTTCTAATTCCCTTGAGATTTTGTTCTATCAAGCCTTTCCATCCACTTCTGATAAGGCACAACAGAACGTGACACAATGTCCTCTGTGCCTTTTCTGTGGGGTTTTTTTTGTAGCAAGAAATGATAAAACAAAGGTTTAAAAGGAATTTATAAAACCTTTAAGATACCTCTGAGATCTTCAATAGTTTCCCGTGTTGGCAGCTCCTAAAAAATAAAAAGAAACACACAAAATTAGCTGGGGCATTTATTAAATTCTGTTGGAAAAAAGTATCAGTGCAATAGCTAGCCAATCAAAGGTTAATTAAAGCATTGGTAAGTTGCTCAACATCACTGAAATTTGGACAAGTGCCTTGCACAAAATGCAAGGATGGGTGAGGGAGATGGTTAAAGAACAATCATGCTCCAAATTGTATCATTGCAATTGTGTGTGATGTTTGAGGAGGGGGAAAAAACCCTACGTAAAAAAAAAGACTGTATATATATTTTTTGCAACACCTAATCCAGGGTTTGTTGGCGTTTTTTAAAAACAATTAAAGAATAGGATGTGTTCATCTGTTCCTCTTTTCCAGCTATGCATTTCCAAAGTACTAAAATGAAAAGTTTGGTCTCCAGTATTTGGTAGCAATTTCTCAATGGAAAACTAGAGGACAGAGCCATTAAACTATTATAGAATCACTTCCACTGCAAGGAAGCTTTGAGGTCATGTAGTGGAAATCCCCTCCACCATACACACACACTCAGAGCAGGTACAGCTAGAGTGAGTTGCTCAGGGCCATCTCCAGAAGAGCTTCCAATATCCTCAAAGATAGAGATTTCACCTCTTTGGACAACCTCTTCCAGTATTTGACCACCCTCTTGGGGGGGGGGGAATAAATTGGAAAACCAAACCAACCAAAAACCCACCAGAAGACCCCTTTAAATCCAAATTGATCTAATTGTAGTTTTCTGCCTCTCAGCCTGCCCCTCTGAGAAGGGCATGCTCGATCTTCTCAAGATCCTTCCATAGGAAGCTGGAAACAGCAATAAGCTCTTCTAGTCCTATAAAAGATTTTAGGCTCTCAAAAGCATCCCACCTGCCTGTCCTCATTCCTCATGTACCGCATTCCTCAATCCCCTTGGTGGCCTCTGCTGGATCATCAGCAGGTCAGCGTCCCTGGTAACTTGCTGGGGAGCTCAAAACTAAACACAGTACTTGAGGGGAATACTTCAATGGTCTAAATTCAACTCTGAAGTGCAAACTGCATAAAAGTTACTTGGAAAAAAGAATGTGGTTCCCTTCTGGCTTACAGGCACCAAAACCGAGAGGAGATAATAATTATCTCCTAAAATTTCATGCTGGTATCCTGGCAGAAAGAACAGGAGACTAAGTTTGACAAGACCCAATCTATGTATTTGGAAGTGGAAGACTTGGACAAGATCCCCAGAAGAAATGGATTTGTAGAATGGACAAATACCAGAATAGCGGGGACTAGGACAGAAACATGATGAAAAATATTTTACCTCATAAGAAAGCTATTAATGTCTGTGAATCATACAGATGCTACAAAAAGGTAAAAAACACTCCAGGAAATGAGGAAATAGTTCTGATTCAGACCAGGATTTGAACAGGTTGCAGTAAATAGGGACACAAGGTGGGGTGAAGGGTTTATGAAGACAGAATGAAGTATCAAATAGCTACTTATTCAGAAATCACTAACCATCCTCTGCACTGACTGAGGCAGGAGTCCTGTAGGAAAAAATAGCATGGGATCACATAATTAAAGATTTTATCACAGTATACATGGGGAGTAGCTTAAGATTACACAGACAGCATTCTGAATTTTTCGATACTTAACTCTTCAACCTTCTCAAGGGTGTTTCCTATGTTTTCTTTAATAACAACACCTACATACATCCCCTGCATTGCTCCATGCACTGTTGATTTAGAAAACACAGCCAGTGTCATGGAATGCACATATATATAGACATCTCCTAGATTTTAATAGTTTCTGAGGCAGTGAAAGGCTGCTCTGATTGCATTAGCCTCTCCCTTCTCTCAAAGCAGCCACTAAAACTAGTTGCTCTTGTTAAGATTTGCAAAGGCCATTTGGTATCTATACAGCAGACAGACCCCTCCTATCCACTGCAGAATTATGTATAACAGCTTCAGCTTTGCAACCCCAAACCTTAGGACAAGGCTAACAGCAGTGGTACCTAGCAGATACACAGAATGACCCTTCCTCCTCAGGGCAGGCTTATGCTTCAAGCCATCAGTACCCAGCAATGCAAAACTCCCTATGGTAAGCTGTGTAGTGCATGAAGTGAAGCCACTACTCACCACTACTCCAGGTGAATTCTCCGAATGCGGATCCTGTACCCTTGAACTGTCGTGAATTGTTTGGGTAGAGTCATTTTGGTTGGTCTCACCCACGACACCGTTATCGCCGGTGTTATTGCTGAAAAGGAAGCAAATGAAAGATAAAGCAATGCTTCTTCCCACAGAGGATCACAGCGAGTTTTGGGGGGGAAACTGAGGAATAACAAGAAAATAGGCAATAGTTGCATTGCACAATGAAGCAACAGCACACTTTTCACCTCCAGGGCTAAAAAGCACAGGGCAAAAAATTACTGTAACCCCTTTTGGCACCTCCTTCCTCTCCAAGACAGCTTGCTAAAAATAAATAAAAAATCCTCAATATAAAACGACTCTGATGTCTGAAGAAGTAGAGCATTGCTATGAGAAATAAAACAACATCTCTTCAAATTCCCTATGCGTATATAATGTCATTTAGCCTGCCTGACACTCACGCTGATTTACTGTCACAAAAGGCTGTTTGGGGCTTCTCATCAGACCCGTAACAGTCAAACAGTATTCCTTCCACAATTTTTGGCTTTTATGCCCTTTTACTGCACCCTCGCGTACCAATTGCTTATCTAACTGATAGCTTATTTACAAACCTCCCATCAAACAACTATTTGGAATGCAATACATAATGTGTATTAATATAATCATTACCATAAAGTTGCTCCTCTGGTTTTAGCCAAGGCAAACATATATCCATTACTGATTTCATTTGTTACATGCAACTTATTGGCCACTTCTATTGTGGATGCATTCAACTTTTCAACTAGCTTTTAGATGGGTATAAGCAAGGGGTTTTTTTTGACACGGTTTACTAATGAGAACCAACACACATTCTCTTTCTTGGGTGTAATACAACAAAAAATTGGTTGGAAAAAAGAATAGACGCTACAGTAAAATGTCAAAAAGGCTTGGGTTTGGGATTTTTTGTTTATGAGAATTTCCCCCCCCCAGCAAAAACTTATTTTTAAAACGTTACAGCTGTATGTAAGTTCTAAAGTTATTTACCTGGGGATCTCAGTCACCTTTCTGCAATTTCTTTTATAGTTAGCTGACTTAAAAACTTGTTCAACTAACCTGTCATCCATCTAGTCAAAACTGATCAAGTACTAAATAATGGACTGTTATGCCTAAGATCTCCTAGGAGGAATAGTTACATGATTCAACATGTAAGTTTTAAGCGATTCTACCTCTACAACACAAAGGCAGGATAATGAAAGTCTGCATTCATTCATTAGCCAGCAAACAGGAGAACACTGACATTCTGTTTAAGTTTCAACCCACCTAGAAGAATTGATGAGCCTCTTAAATTACTCGATCAGGCATATGTAAATAGGAAATGGCTTTGTGAGCTGGGGAGACCTAAAAAGTAGAGCCTGAAAGACATCACCCAGTCTAAAATAAAAGCCTGCTATAGTTTGTGACACATACAAGAGGCATTCCTCAGAAGATTCTCGATGCAAGAAGACCTCGACACTCCCAGCAACATCACTGCCAGGAGTGTAGCACAGTCATGTACATGTAAAGACACATAAGTGCCGTAGCATAAAGGTACACAAACAATTCTGATACTACTTAGCTTCCACAGAGCTAACAGTAGTAACTGCAAATACACAAAAAAATGCTCAAAGTATATTATTTTATACAAATCTCTCTGTTGAAGTCTGATCAGTAGTTGTAATGAACCTACTGAGGTTAATCTTTGCTTGGACATTTCGATGCTGCTGTAGCTATTGGAGGTATCTCATTTCAGCATTTTTCACATCTGCCAACACCTGGGAACACTGCAAGCCACTTGCCAGCTTCATTGGTTTGTATGACACAAACTTGAAAAACTATGAAGAGATATCTCCACTTATTCTGAAAAGTTTGTGGAATATTCTACACCTACAGAAATCTGAAAAAAGTCAGTACTAGTCTTTAGCCCAATACTATTTTTACTTTTTTATACCATCTCAACCTGGAAGCAGCCTTATTGACTTTGTTTACCAGCAGCAAAGACATAGTAGTACTTGGCTTCTCAGCCGAGAGGCTGCCAATAGCTACCAAATGCCCCTGAGAAGTAAAAGTGGTTCTAGCTTTCCTCAGGAACAGGACCACAAAAGCGTCGTAGGCAGTCATAAAGGGGAAAAAGCAACTGGCACATCTAGGTTTGACCTGAGAGGGAAGTTACTGTAAGCACACAGAAGCAACACAAGCTCAGGCTTTCAAAGCAGTGATATTAAAGCATTTTCTCTGTCAAGGAGCATGTGCCCCTTCCCCTCCTCTTCCCAGCAGGTAAGCACAGCAGGAAGAGGAAAGAGCAAGCATTTAAGGCTTCCCTAGAAAACTCTTTCCAGGTTTGCTCCAGGATCTTTTAGGACCTCCCAGCCATGTCCCTTCCCGCTGCCTTCGTGTTGCCCCGCTCCGAATCAGCACGGCTCTGCCGCTTCACCACGAGCACGCTGCAGCCACTGAAAAAATCCGCTCAGTGCTTGGAAGTGCCATTCCTCACACAGCTGTAGGGAGCTTTCCTACAGTCTACAGGTATTTCTGCTAGGCAGGACCACGGTGCACACTCATCCGTTTTACAGAACATACCACCAACGTGCAAAGAGGATCTTACCTATGATCTGAGGGCTGAACTGTGTTTCCTGTTGGGACCTCTGTATCTTTACATTGCCTTCCATTTTTTCTTGGGATCTTTTGTTGAATTACTTCACCCTTATCAAACATAAGGTGCAGACGGTAACTGATCACCTTTATTACTGTGAAGAACACTGTCACCGAGCTGCAGTACACAAAAACTGTAACTGCATTTGCTGGAAAAGCCTACAGAAAGAAACAATAAAGACAGAACAGTTTATTTTGAGAAGATGCTATTAACATCATTAGAGTAATTTTCAACCTCTTTATTCCTTATTGTCCATTGCTTATACTGCTACTGAGTTTCTGCAGTCACAAGAAGTGACATCGTTATATGGTATATCTGAGTTCCACTCACAAAAAAAGGTCCATGGAGGTCTTCAAGTTTCAAACCATTTAATGAGATTTATTCTTCTCTTAATTAGCTGTAGAATTTATTTCTTAACAAAAATCAGTAAAATCTCACAACTGACTAACACTGTAAGTCCTTTTAAAATACTGCATTCCTGGGATAATGCAGCTGCAGACTTTCCTAAATAAAAACACAGATACAAAATGAAACATTACTTATCTGCAAACAGGAAACCCCTTTTGAAAAATTCTGTCCTCTTACCCTGCTTCTCAATAAGGATTTAACAGAAAACTGCTGTAGTTTGATTTCCTTCTTCTAACCCTTCACAACATGTTCCCAGGCCACTTTACCACTGAAGAATTTTAAATAATTAATCAGGACTAGTCAAAACAAATTACTAAAATGCATTTGGAGAGGCAGCCTCTTTGAATTATTTTTCCAAAGTTCATAACTGTTAATTTGCAGTTGTCTATGATCTCTTTGTTTGTTGATCTGTCATGAGCACCATATTACTTAATAATTAAAATTAATTACAATTCAACTATGGTCTATAAACTTCTTTCACAGACTTGACCTACTAGCAACATTTTTATATGTAAATAGTTCCTTACAGTAAAGGACAAATCATAGCAATGGACACTTGCCGTTACAACTGAAGGGCCAAAGCCTCTATCAGTGCCCTTTATGTATTGTTGTCACTCAGTTGCAGTTTCACAGTAAGTTTAATTTCTTCTCAGGTTTTTGTTTTTTAAACAGAGCATTACTTTATCCCTGCACAATTCATAGCAGGGGGGGGAAAATATTCTCAGTGCTCAGGATTTGCTAAAAGCCAACTGAAGTTAATTTTTAATAACGATCTTTACTTTGGGCCTAAATCTATCATTTTAAGTATCAGCATTGCAGGTCAAGTAGCATTTGAATGTACGAGATTAGAAGGCTTTTCAGATTCATAAACCAACCACACTGACCACACAGGTGAAGGGAACAAGGCACACTTACTTCATCGCTAAAACAAGTTGCCACATTTACCTCGATGTTGAAATTACAGTGTTGAATCATCTCTGTGGTACTACAAACAAGCAAGCTGCTATTCTGCTGTTGCTTTTGGCTTGGTGAGACTTCATACCTTCAAGGTGCACACGTGAAAGTTTTCAGGTAAATCCTTTTTAATGACTATCCTGATTCACATACAAAGAATCTATTGCATAAAAGCCAAGAAGCTACTCAGAATGAAGATACTACAAATGATCCCTCGTAAGGCAGACATAACTTTCTACAAGTTGGGGCTTAGTTTGTTAAGAGCATTTTGTGGTACAATGTATGTATCAAAACTAAGCATACCCTTCAGTTATTTAGTGAATCCAAGCCAGAGAGAGAATCAGTCTGCAGGGCCAAGCTCTCAGGGTATGCATTATGGTGGATAAGGTTGAAGAATCTCTGTTTTATGACTAACGTATTTGCAAAACACAAGTTAAAAATTGCTTGGTTTCACAAAGAAGGATAGCCAATTATCTGTAATGATTTGTTTAAAAGAGAAATGTGTTCACTTTCCAGGGAATCTTCAGCTATACACTAAAAAGCACAGGCCAACAGCTCATTATTGAATAGCAGCTCAGAAGAACGACTAGAAGTGATCTAAAGGTGACGCTCATAAAGCTTATTAAATATGTGAATCATGTCACAAGGACACAATAGACTTCCAGTAGCACAGTCTATGTGTGTGCATAGAGCACGCTACTGGAGAAAGTCAAAGGAACCTCTAAGATTTCCAAGTGGAAAAGAGGGCTAGCTTTAGCAAATGCTGAGTGTGGCATGTCCTCATCCCTGCCTTGTGACCAGACCTACCAGAGCTGTGCCCTGAGACACAAAGCACTTCCCCCTGCACACAAGCCACGCACGCTCACAATCCCACGCCGGTCTACATGTAATACGGCAGGCACAGCTTTAATATTCTGAAACTTGGGGCAAGCTAAGTAGTACAAGCTTGCAGCTTGCTCCCTGCCCACTTGAGGAATAGGGAGAAAGAAGAAGCTGGGAATGGGAAGCCCTCAATTTTCTGAATCAGGCCTCTTGCATAAGGGTACAAGTGCCATACAACGGCAGTCAGTGTTCCCAGGTGCAGATAGGTGAAAGCTATTGAATCTGCTTGAGTTAAGGAGAAATTAAGTTACAGACCACTGAGGAATTATAGATTCATTTTTGATGCACCGCAATTAGCCTGGTTTCCTCCGGAAACGAGGTTTTATAATCACACCATGTGTCTGCGTATTCATCATCTCTCTTCATCCCCTCAGCTGAGTAACTTTTTAATTCTTTGGCTACTTTCAACTTTGAGAAAATCCACCCCACTGAGACAAGGTCACTGCAGCACACCTCCTGTGTTAACACGAGGAACCCACAGTTCTCTGATCTTCTGAAAGCTACCCCCAATGACAGGAAAAGCTAGGGGGAAAAAAAATCATCCACAAATACAAATTCAATAGAAACCAGGCTTCAAGACATCCCACGGGTTTCTGTGGAAGCTGCGGCTCTAGATTTCTTTGCTCTTGCCCAATTAAAAACTCCCTCATATCGTGCTTTTTGTTTTCCAGTTCCTTCTGTGGTTATATCCCGCACCAGCACAGCATGGAGGTGCCAGACAGACACACAGGCTGGCATGTTCCAAGTGTGGCCTGACTTACCCCCAAATATGCAACACTGGTGACCTGCCCAAGCAGGGAGAGAGCGTCTTGGCTTGGGGCTTCTGCCCACCCAGAGACTGCTCCCAGAGGAAAGGCCAAATTCTTCACACATCTACTATTGCTATTTGAGCAGCAGAAAGGCAGAGGTGACTGAGGTATATACTTCCCGATACAAAGCTGCGTAACCTTTGAACAAAATGCCACACCTTGTAAATTGGACTGAACAATGGAAGCTGATTAGACCAGGATGCATCCTACTTGAAGCTTCTAAAGCAGGATAGTGCCATGCCTGGGCCTCACTGGCTTCGGGTGCTCCAGAACGCAGATGAGGGAACTACCAAATAAATACACAGTCACCAAATAAATACACAGTCACCCACTACCCTCAGGCTTAAGAGGTATGAGTGGGAGAAACGATATTGCAGGCAAAGATAAAAATATTTTCATGTTAACTTAGCTGAGTTAATAACTAAGAGTTGCCCATCACACAGCATCAAGCGTGGGAAAACAGGCAGCAAATAAAAATCTGGCGGTGTACACGCATTCGTGAGTGTGCACCTTACCACGCACTACATACAGTAAGTATGGCATAGCTTACCTCTCTTTTGTGGAGGCATGTGTATCCTTACTTTTATGGGGAGATAAAGTGGGATGAAGCATGGCCAACGGGCCTGAAAGCAGCTGACACACTGCAAGTTTTATTACAGTTTACCTCTGAGTAATTTATGAGCCCACGCCCTTATACTGCCATGTTGTACTTCTATCACAGCACAATTTGAAGATCTAATACGTAAGAAGTAATAACCCTCTAAGTTCAAGGATTCCAGCCCAACAGAAGGCAGATGAAACAGTCACTAAGCCATTCTGGGGTCTCACCAAAATGTGTATGTACGTTCTCTTGTTCTAACTAGCTATAGTATAAGCATTCCTAAAGTTGCATCTCTGCATCACTAGGGCTGAATGGGGGGTTGGACCCGATGATCTCTTGAGGTCCCTTCCAACCCCTAAGATTCTGTGATTCTGTGAATTCAGCTCAGTGTCTTTGTTCAATTACCACTGTTCTCATGTGCAAAACACCTGGGAACCCTGGACTGTTTGGTGGAGTAAGACAACTTTAATCCTTAATCTACTATGAGAGTTGACATGGCAGATTTAGAAGAGATCTCACCAAAATTTTGAAAGTCGATTTTAACAGCAACGATGCTCCAAATTGTATCCGATAAACATGTTTAATTGTATATTTTCTACTACAAAGGATAAGTGATAAAGAAAAGGAAGAAGTGGAAACACAGATCTGCGTTTTCAGGGGCAGGGAAGCCAATAACAAAACTATTAGTACCGAAGCAAGCTATGCTGACAAAGGTAGAGAGTGAAATGCTCCATCCACACAACCAACACTATAAGCTGCTCGGTGCTAGTGTCAGCATATCTCTGCTGAGCCAGGGTGAAAAATCTAAAAACAGCTGGGTGAATTTTCCCATTCCATTCAAATCAAACCATTTCCAAGAGCCTTTCTGCATTTGACAAAAGTACCATAAACTATCTCAAGCAAAGGAAAGTTTTAAAATATGTAGTACTCTGATTTGTTTTGCAGTTGCCATTTCAAGAAATGTCAGTGGCTGCTTTAGCTGAATCTAAAACTATTGGTGTCAAGCATATAACATAAACATCACCCCAAATATTACCGAACATAATGTCATTATAAATAAAAGTCATTGAAGAAAATCTTTAGTTGAAAAGCAGGTTCAAGTTTCTAAGTGGCAAGAATATCTCTCTTGCACAAAGTTTACAAAGCCCAACCACTTAGGAGCAGGAAAACACATACTTAAGGACATCATTACTCTCAAGCAGCCAGCATAATAAATGCATTATTCTTATCAAAGATAAAGCATTCCCATAGCAATACACTAACTCAAGAACACAAGTCCTGAGTTTAACCAGATGATTCATCAGAAAGCCAGCCAGTCTGCAGAAGCAAGCCCATCTAGAGAGGCAAAGACGAAGACCAAGACAGAGTTCACTAGCTGAGTTAGGTATTCTCCACTTTGTAATAAATTATGTCCTTTTTTAATCATAGTTCTGACCTACAATCTTTGTATCCACTGTTCTTTTGTGTAACTCTGCGTGCCTTGTCCCACACTATTAGTTGAGAAGTTTCCCACAGGAAGCACTTATTATTTCAGATACATACTTACAACAACTTACATCAACTAAAAGACAAGTTGACCTTTTGTCTTTCTAAACTCACATACCAATTTGACAGTTAATCTTACAATGTAAGACTCTTGCTGGTTTGCAGAGGAAATAGAGCCTATTAATCAGAAGTGAGCATATTATTATCTTGGTTCATTAACTCCATGAGCCGTGCTTACAGGAATTCACTGCAATCCATGCCACAAAATACAATATAACAACTGATTTTTAAAAATACAAAATTTGCTTTTCACTGGGATTGCAGAGGGATTCATGAATGCTCTTTGCTTCTGAAAATCAGGTCAGTATCTGACCGTGTAGGGTCAGAAACCTATTTAGAAGTGTGAGCCCTCAAAAAGTAGAAATTCTACGGAACTTAGAAATTTAGTTGAGTCACTGTGAGAACCAAAGGGATGGAAACTGTTTCCAATGGAAGCAATATTAAGCTCCAATCACGGAAGAATACACCAACAAATAGATGCAATGATCTGGCAAACTATGCTGTTAAGTTTTTCTTGTGCAGTAGGAAAACACGCAGAAATAGAGCAAAAGTTTCAAGCTCTCAAGGAAAATAATTTTCAAGTCTAGCAAACAAATGCTAGCTAGCAAAGTTACCTGCAGCCTTTGAATTTCAGCACAAAGGGAGCTGCGCGGCACGAAAAACCATGTGACTCACCAATGACATTCAGCAAGGCACGTTAATTACGCGATATTTGGATTTTCCCATTGATTTACCCTTCTCGGCAGGTAAAGCTAAAGCATACTTGGCGGGGGAGGGAGGAGCAAAAGTCTCGCTAAAAGAGATTGTTTTGAACAAACGTCCCCGCGGTGTCTCAGCATTTGCGGAGAGGCCAGCATTGACCCCCTACCCCTCAGCTTCAGCGCGTAGAGCCCGGCCCCAGGCTAACCCGCCCGGCGTACTCACCCCTCTAACCTTTACACACAAAATCCCCAGGAAAACCCAATTCATTTATTTTTTTTACACCCGCTCCCCCCCCCGGCGGTCACTTCGGTCCCCGGTGCGCTCAGACCCTTGCCGGAGCGGCCGCCTCCAGGTTGGGGGCCGCGGCGGCCCTTTATCCCCGCTCAGCCCCGCCGCCCCCCTCCGCGCCCCGGGCCGGGTCTCACCAGGTGCAGGGCCATGGGCAGCGTCAGCAGGAACAGCCACAGATAGAGGTGGCAGCTGTTGGTAAAGGCGCCCTGCTCCGGGTCGTGGTACCAGCCCCCGGTCAGCGCCGCCCACACGCCCTGCCCCACCAGCCGCGCCGCCGGCGACACCATGGCCGCCCCTCGCCGCCACCGCCGCCCCTCAGCCACCCGCCGCCGACGACG